>JAFBJT010106063.1:0-19317 GCA_016785325.1 Chascanopsetta lugubris | reverse complement strand
TGAGCGTGGCGTGTTATTTATGGATGAAAGTTGTTGTATTGGAGTATCCCTGCGTCTGTGTCGGTGGGAGGCGGCCAACAGCCACCTGAGGAGGAGAGAGAGAGAGAGAGAGAGAGAGAGAGAGAGAGAGAGAACGGGCGAGCGGCATTTGGAATAATTGGCTCCCCGTTCAGGCGGACAGAAGTCTACAGCGGACCTATTAATAATTACACAACGCGTGTATGGTGACCTTTAACCCCCGGGCTTGGTGCAGCAGCCCTTTAAAGAGCGGGCTGAGACACTTGTTGTTATCTGTGAGCGCTGAGGAAACACAAAGCGCTGAGCTCATATTCAAAACAGTCACACATTCAGGACCCTTCTCTTTTTCACTCTCGGTTCCTCTGCAGAAGATCAGCATGTAATTATAGAGCTGTTTAACACACATATCATTAGCAGAAGAATAACAATACTTACCCCCCCCCCCCACCCCCCNNCTCTCCACCTCCCACTCCTCTCCACCCCACCTCCATCCTTAGTGTTTTATTTTTGGACCAGGCAACAGGCCCTGTCGTACCCTTTGCTAATCAAATTTTGAATCTCATTTTGCCCTTCTGCCACTGCGGAGTGCCATGTGTCACACAGGAAGGTTGCAGCATAGGTCACTTCCTGTCACAGACAAAGGTGCAGCTCAAAGTGTGCACCCATCACTTCAGGGCTTCATCTGGGAATGAAAGACTGAGAAATCTGTGAACCGTCAACAGATCTTTGCTCAAGGATTGAATAAGACAACCGTTTGGTACAAAGGTGCAGTGTGTAGGATTTGGTGGCATCTAGAGGTGAAGTTGCATGTTACAGCATAAAGGAAAACCCATTGTAATTAAAAGTCAAAAGGTGTGTGTATAGATTGTCGTAAAAAAACAAGGTGGTACAACATGGCTGCCTCCGTAGGGACGTCAAACGTCTGATGCAACTATAAAAGCTCATTCTCGGGTAATGAAAACAGCAACACATGCATTCCAATGATTATACACTCATGAAAAACATCAGTATAAATCTTTTGTATTTCAAGGTTTTTGGAGGTTGTTGGTTCAATTCCCAGCCTCTCTGTCCACCCTCAGAATAAAAGCGTCTGCTTAATTAAAAAGTAGATCTGTAATTATACACATACAATGTATTTAGATTGTCACCTCTCAGTGCAAGTATTGAGTCCCTCTGCCTGCTCTTATTTACATGTTTCTTGCAGTAAAGACTCAGTTTGAGCAAAGTTCATAAAGAAGACGTGTAAACGCTGTACTTCAAATGCACAGCTTCAGTTAATTACATCTCTGAGCCCAGATCACTGCTGCAGCATACGTCCCCTCCCTCGGCACAACTTCCCCCGCCAAACGCAAACACAGGCCTTGGGCTCCGCATAATTATTAGCACATTGTCCGAGGCAGGAGGGAAACGCGATGCGCGACACATTCTGACAAACTCACCAGCGCCTGGAAGCTGAATGTCATGGTGCATGCTGCTTTTACAGCGCTGTTTGAAAACGGGCCCCATGACAACTGAGACTTTCTGAGGGAGCCGCTCCAGCCCCTCCACCCAGAACTGGATTCCCTTTGTGTGTGTCTCAGCATGTGGATGGTGCAGACAGGAAGTGGCTGTGAAGACAGCTGATGGCAAGACAGACATTTGAAACGCATGCAACAACAAATCGGTGACGAATCATGTAGTTGCTTCGTACACATGAGGTGTGTCTGATATGTTCTTTGCCCTGTTGCTCATGACAACCGGAGGATACACAGTCCAGGGTTTGACAGGGTGCAAAGGGGGGGGGGGGGGCTATGAATTAAAAGAAATTCCTGCTTGAATATGCATTGAAAAACTGTAACAAGTTAAAATGTTGTATCTAAGCTGACCAAAATATGCTCATGAAAATAAGTAGTGTCATTTCTAAAGATATTACAAAACAATTACACACTGACATTTTCATAAATGTATAATCACCTAAATGTAGGTGATTTTTTTCCACTACACTTAAATGAACCTAACAATGTATATTCACATGAGCAGTGGGTCCTCTCTACGGGGGCCGCCATGTTTTTACAGTGGCCAGTAAACAGTAAACATTTGTTCAGTTTTAATGACAACTGAAGTCGGGCATAGGTAATGACGACTGAAGTCGGCCATAGGTTCTCCTGCATGTTCAGGAACGTGAGGGTGAGCTGATGGACACAACGTGCAACTTCACCTCTAGATGTCACCAAATCTTACACACTGCACCTTTAAAGTCAAAGTCACCCCCCCCCCACCACCCACCCACACACCCCCATGACTCATGCAGCTCTCTCTCACCGGGCCGTGTGGTGATCAATGCTGTAGCTCTTGAGTAATGCTACAAAATGTCAGACATCCAAACTACAAGGGCACATTCCTCAGACAAGGTTGACCGGCAACGTATCACCATTCCATTTCGAAAGGCTCAGGGATGACAGAGTTCCGTAGGTCAGCTATTTTGCAAAGTCCCACAGAAACAGATTCATTTGAACAAACTCACACTTACTATTTTTTTTTTATCACGAAAACAATAAGAAGTCAAAAGAAAACATTGCATCCAGTACTTCATGGCCTCACTTTCAAACAGCAGCAGTCAAAGCACATTGTGAATGTGCTCTACTGCGCTGCATTCAACAGGCTCAACGACAGGAGGCAAAGGAGTGAGGATTCACATGATCACGCAGTGCACTTTGCACAGCGCGCTGAACCTTCAGCCAGATTTACACTGACATGACGCTCGTCTGTCTCGTTTTCCTGGAGAGCCCCGCGCCACAGGTTGCGCTGTCCCAGTGTAACCGACAAACAGTAGAAGTCTGTGAGCAGCAGACTGCTCCGTGTTGAGCCGCACGTTGCCGGCGCTTCCTGGTTGTGCAGCGTGACGAACTGAAGTGAGATTAAAGTCAGAGAGGAACGCCCCGCGTCAACAAACACACAGAGGAACTGCCAATGAGCTTTGGTTCAAGTATTGTTTGAAATCACCTCATCACAAAAGGTCACGCAGTGGTCCGTCCCCCCCCCTCCCCCTCCCTCCCGCCCCTCCCCACCCAAACTACATACAATGGTGATGAGGATCTAGGGCTGAAAAGAGAGATAGCAGTGTGTTTTGCCTGAGGGAGGCCGGGTTCATCTGAATCTGCCACCTCTGCAGCAGCTTTCACATGGCAGGAAACGCGAGTGAATGACATCTGACGACTGTGACGCTGATGCAGAGGAAGGAAACGGAGGCGTTGCATCAGTGTGCACGAGGGGTCAGCGTGGAGGATTGGATGACCACATGGGCGGTCACCCACTCAGGGAGATATTCCACCACTGAGTGTGGAACATGTATCTCACGTAAGGTTCCGCCCACATACGCCACGCCTTTGCACTCTTAGTGGTCCGGCGCCATCGATGGGGATGGGAAAGTGTTGCGCATGTTTGTGCCTTCAAAATAAAAACAAAAAGCGGGGGCGTCCGCCTGTGGCTTGTAATAAGAGATCGTTTTAACAACCTGATCAAATTGATCTCATCGTTGGACTGGCAGTAATTGGATGTAGTGGGTGTTGATCACTACCATAGCACGAACAAGCACATTTGCTCCACATAAACCAGGCAGGATGAGCACAAAATCTTCGAACTTCGAACAGCACCAAAGATTGCCTGGAGAATTGCGCACACCAGCGATGTGTTTGTTTGCCTTTCTTTTGTTGTTGATACCGAGTGTCATTCGTTAGCGAGGTCACCGACTGATATTTGTAACGTATTTTGTGCATTTTTTGTAAAAAAAAAAAATACCCTTGGTGTGACAAAAAACAAAACTTTGCTTTCATGACTTTATCAACTTGAACATTTGACGTCAATAGGTGGAGACGCTCCACCGAATCGAATTTATTTGTCATCTTTAAACACTTACAATAACAGATAAATGCCGTATATTCACCCAGACGGTTGCTCGACCCCATTAAAAAGAAACAACGTGTCCCAGAGCTGTTTGAGGTGTAGACTCACTGATCGTTCAGAGCCAAAGGAACAGGTTTAAGAAGAGCCACTGCACCACTTTCTGAAAACTGTTGAATTGTGCAAGTGAGGGCCACAGGTGATCCTGGCAGCATTCGACACCAGCCAGTGTGTGTGTGTGTGTGTGTGTGTGTGTGTGCGGTGCATCTGCAGCTGAGCGCAGTGACAGCTGTGCCAAAGAGCCACGGCATGTGCACAGACTGGGAGCTGATGTAACACCGGGAGCCGTCTCCAAAAAACAGCTCTCCCTTCTTTTCTTTTGTCATATTTTCCTCTCCGTTCATCCATGGAGGAGAAGAAAAGGTCTTATAGATTTCCCATTTCCACAATGGAAAGTCAAAAGCAAACAAGATCACACTTTACTTGACTGGGGGCGCTGCCCTCCGCTGTTCAAACAGAGCGCTCTCAGCACAATGTGGCACTTTGAACGCTGCAGGAAATGCCTGTGACTGGTGCTGCTGATCCCAAAGAAAGTGACCTGAGTGTGACAGTGTTGAGTTCAGGGAGAGATAATGGGGGGTGGGGGGTGGGGGGGGGGGGGGGCGGGGGGGGTGTTGCTGAATATGGGACTTTATCTGCCAGCCCTGTGTCCTTCATGCCGGACGCAGCTTTCAGCGCAGCAACAGGTCAAACTTCACTTCGACAGCCACTGAACAAACAGCACATGGACAAACACTGGAGCCGGTGCAGAGACAGAGCATTCCTGCACAGACCCTCCTGTCCTATCACTGCTGAGGAGACACAGCATGAGCAACAGTCAGGTTCATTTCAGACTGAAGCTTGACTTTGATTGTCATGTTCAGCTCATGGAATCACACAGTGGGTGTTTACGTCACTCTTTTTGCTAAAATGATAGGCGACGACTTTCCTCTTGTTTCCTTATGACATCACAGTTACACCCTCCAATTTCACATATTACATCCCCAAACTTAACATTACCCCCCAACCAGATGATAACCTTAAACTAAACATAACACTGTCCAAAACTTAACCCTCACTTGAACCCAACAGTATCCACGCCGAGCCCGAACATTAACTCAATACTATCATGATTACGTAACCTAAAGCTAATCCAAACTTAAACCGAGCACAATTTACACCTGTCTTTATCCAAAATTTAAACTCAATCTAACATGAACCAAAACCTAAATGTAATCCTCACCTAAACGCAACGGTATCCAAAAACTGAAGCCTAATCTTATAACCTTAACCTTACATTATCCCAAACTTCGCTTAAACTTAATACATTAAACCAAACACAATTTACCAAATATTTACCTTAGCATGACTTAGCATCATCTTAAACCTAAGTACATATCATATCCTTATACCAAACCCTGAATTTATCCTCACCCAACACCCACTCTTTAGACCTGCTCTTTGCTCTCATTACACGACTGTGTAGACACACTCAGGTCCCCACAACATGTGTAAAACCAGGACCTTTCTCCTTCTCAGAAACACACAAACCTTGGTGCTACATTAAAGCTGCACGGTGGTTTTAAAAAAAGATAAGAAAAGAAAAGAATGAATGGCTTGAAAAGATCTCACATCTGTGCCTGAGGGAGACTCACGTACCCGGGGCGAAGCGCCAGGCTGCCACCCAAACCTGAGGTAAAACACTGGTGATGAAAATCATGAAAGTCTCTGAAAATCATTTTGCTTGCAAATTCTGAACCGGGACATGACCTGTAAAAAAAAATGGTCCAAGTGTGAGCCTCCGCGTGTGAAAGGTGTCACTTCCTGCTCATGAAAGTGAACGGTCACATCACGTGAAACAAGCACCACTGTTTAAAACAGGAATGTGAAGTTATCTATTACCAGGATGGCGTCCTGTTTATTCCTGCCGCATCGAGGCGATGAGGCACACTCGGGCAAAGTTGAATTTTTTCCTGTTTTAAAATGTCAAAAGTCCTGCGTGGAGTCGGCGCCACGCACGGACAAAAGTGCTGCTTTCAGAAAGCACAGTTTCCTTGACAATCACTACCCTGAAACCAGAGATGACATCTTTAATTCAGAGTCAATGACACACACACACACACAATGGAAGAGGAAACAGACCAGGGATCACTTCACTTCACAGCTCAAACTTTGTCCTTCTTTCAACCATCATAACGCTCTGAACTCTCACTTCCTCTTTCATGAGCGTCACCATCTCTCATGCAAGTCCTCGTAAAGGTTCCGTTTGCTCATTGAAGAGGCGCCACTTCCGTGCTGATCTGGATATATTTTTTTTATTATTTCATTAACAGAGCAAAAAAAAAAAGAGGAGGAAATAAAAAAGATAAAAGAGCAGTGTCTGAACAGTTGACAGAGGGCTGGTGTGTGTTTGTAGAACCTTTGAGTTTACACACAGGTGATGATGGGTTTAAAAAAAAAAAAAAAAAAAGAGGAGCAGCAGCAGGAGCTGTCACTGAGGCACCTATACAGGAGGTGGAGGTTGGGAACTTTGTAAACACTTGCTGGGGTTCAAAGGTCAGTCATTGGAAATGTATATGTGCACAGCCAGCGCTAGCTGGCATGCGCACAGACACGCACGCACACACACAAGTCCCCCAAAAGTGCAAACTCAGCGTTTTTTTGGAGAATACCTTCTGCTGTAGTAACTGTCTTTTATGGGAGGGGGGGGTGTGTGGGGGGGGGGGGGGGGCGAGCATGTTATAAGGGGGCTTCTCCGGCCCCCTTCTAAGGCAGCTGAAACTACTAAATACTCAGTAATGGAAGCTCTGAGCAGAAATCAACAATCGTATTCAGAATAAGACTAGCGGTAAGAGGTGGAGAGCCCTGAAACAACAAAAACATATATCCATATCACAGTGTGTGAATATCCAGCGTCCACGTAGTGTCTTTAAAAACCAACAGTAGACATGGCGGATGTGATCACTGCACAGGAAGTACGTACTAACACATTGTCCTCATTCATCCAGGTACAATCAGATACGAAAACGTCTTGTTTTTGTCTTCAAGGTCCA
The DNA here is from genome assembly GCA_016785325.1 of Chascanopsetta lugubris. NCBI lineage: Eukaryota > Metazoa > Chordata > Actinopteri > Pleuronectiformes > Bothidae > Chascanopsetta > Chascanopsetta lugubris. The sequence continues at coordinate 12,328 of JAFBJT010106063.1, read as the reverse complement.
AACATACACATTCTGACATGTTGCAGAGGCAGTTTGAGCCACTGAGGTGATATGCTGATGCTAAAGGCGATGGTGTCTGGACGCCGCCCCCCCACCCCCCTCCCCTAATTACCATCCTTTGGATATGTAGCTCGGCGGTGCGAAAAATACTGAATGAGAATTGTCTGTCAAAAGCGAAATCCCCAAAAATGATACATGAAGAAGAGGAAACTCTAAAGAATTTGCAGTAAAGAGATAGAAATCAAGCGTAATGTATATTTAAACGGATAATACAGGATGTGAACCGAAGCAAACTAAAGGCGTAAAACATTTGTTTAAATGAAATTATAGTGATCATTATCAAAACAAAATAAAAATGCTACTCTCTTTGACATACACTCAACAGAGAGGTTGTGGTATTAATTGCTTGAGTTGCCCCCCCCCCCCCCCCCAATCTTTTCATTCTCAGCTACTAGTTCCCTCCGCCTCCAAGTGTCCCGGCTGGTGAAGTGGGAGCGACATTAAGATTTGTAATTTGAGGTGAGCCAGGTGAGGCCCTCGTATAGTCCGTCCCCCGTCGTCGCACACGAGGGCTGAACGTACCAATTCCTATCCCGGATCCGGGTCAGGCCCAGCTTCTCCTGGATCTCGTGGGGCTTCATGGCGTCGGGCAGGTCCTGCTTGTTGGCGAAGATGAGGATGATGGCGTCCCGCATCTCCCTGTCGTTGATGATGCGGTGGAGCTCCTGCCGGGCCTCGTCGATCCTGTCCCTGTCGGCGCAGTCCACCACAAATATGAGGCCCTGGGTGCCGGTGTAGTAGTGTCTCCAGAGCGGCCGGATCTTGTCCTGGCCGCCCACGTCCCACACGTTGAACTTCACATTCTTGTAGGTGACGGTCTCCACGTTGAAGCCCACTGTGGGGATGGTGGTGACCGACTGTCCCAGCTTCAGCTTGTAGAGAATGGTGGTCTTGCCGGCGGCGTCAAGTCCAAGCATCAATATTCTCATCTCCTTGTTGCCAAAGATCTTTGACAGCATTTTGCCCATCTTGTCTGCTGTGCATAAATACTACAAGGAATAGAAAAAAGATGACTTCTCTAATGCCGGAGAGTTGTTCTCAGTATGAACGTGTGTGTGTGAGAGGTTGGGGTTGCAATGAGGAGCTGGGATTCCACACTTGTTGACAACCTTCAAGTTTGAGGAGTTGGACTGAGGTGGTGTGAACCTGAGATGGTGACTCACTGGGAGCAGTGTGACTGGAGCCCTGGTAGAACTGGGTGGGGGGATTTTTTCATGATCCACTCGAAGTGAAAGAAATACAACATCCCCCTGGTGTCAGAGCAGCAGAAGCCACATTCCAAGTCTCCTTCAGGCACCAGGCTGATCTGCTGTGAGGAGCCTTCACTATGAATCAGGCCCAGTCCCAACCCGGGGGTTCCCACTTCCTCCTTGACAGCCGGAGCTCCACACTTGCCCTCGATGAAACTCACAGCACCGGGTTTTTTCCTCTCGCCCGACCCGCCCCACGCATTGGGCGCGTATCAGCAGCGGGACCTCCGGATGAAGAGCGCCCGAAAGGTCATTGATTCCCCCGACTTTCTTCTCCTCTTCCCCTCCTGTGACACAAGAGCGGTCCGGGAGAAGGGAGGGGTGTTAGTGAAGGGAGCAACTTTGCTCTGAAAAATCCGCCTCTCTACGGCCGGAAAAGCCGAACGGAAGCGGGCTGTGTTACCTGCGTGTAGCGGCGGTCTCCAGTCGGTGCCCGGGCCGATTCTCCCGCTCACTCCGTCTCTCTTCCTCCCTCTCCCCCTCTCACTCTCTCTCTCCCTCTTGCTCGTTCGCTCCGCAGCCGTTCAGCCGAGCTGTGGCGGTGCTGTGTTACCGGAAAAGGTGCGGACCCAGATCAGCAGCCACTTCCTCTACACCGCTCACACACTCCTCTGAGGCGTTCAGGGACACGCTCTGAGCTCCGACATATGGAACTTATTCAAACAGGGAAATAGCATTACGTTTACTGAGTGGTAGATGTATTATATTGTTCCTACATAGAAGTTGAATTTCTTATATGGGATTATTGACAATATACCCCCCTCAAATCAAATAAATAATACTAAATATATGTAAAAACTATCATTTTTACATTTATCCTAACACTATTGTTTAATGAATTTGATTTGATTACCAAACTAAAAAAACATTTGTGACAGCTTGATACATATGCAAAAAGACCACTGTCCTCAACGTTTAACAACAATCAATTCATAACGTGATATTTTAGAAAAAAAATTGTCAACATTTTATTTCAAGATGCATTCAAATATTTTGTTTTAAAACTATTACTTTAGGATATGTTTACATGAGCAGATGGTCCTCCTTGTGTTGGCTGACATGTTCTACAGTGGCCTGCAATGGACTATTCTAACATGAATGGAAGAGAAGAGTGAAATGGGGGTTCTCAGCTGCAACTTGCAACTTCTCCACTAGATATCACTAAATCCTATACACAGTCAAAATATACCACGAAACCTGATGTAAGGTTTCAAACTTGAAATCTTAAGAATAATGTATCATAATGTTAATGTAAAGGTCACAGTTTACGCTAAACAATATGGCTACATAAAGGAAAAATTACGATTGTACATGAACGCATCATACGCCATTTCGCATGCGCGTTGTAAAGCAGTGAGGCGCAGACCGGCCCCATTAACTGCCACTGACGCCATTTGAGCCTTCACAGTGTGTTTTCTCACTTTAAAGGTCACACGTGACCCACGAATCACACATATATCGGCACATATGATGCAGATGTGAGGAGTGAGTGGGTCAGAGGAGCTCACCGGGGACGTTTACTGTCCGTTTCCGACACATCACACCATTCATTCAGAGCAGTTCCCGTATGATCGACTGGGCTGTGACGTGGAGGTTGTGAATAAGACCGAGGAGCAACAGTAGTGATTCACAAAGAGAGACACGCCTGGTTATTACATGACACAATACAACACTTATCATCGTAAGAAACGATCAACAATGGAGCCGGGCACATACATTAACATCACGGGACTGCCCATAAGCGTGTTCATCATTATGTGTCAAAGTGAACATTAGGAGCATGATGTCTTACATAGATGTGATGTTTATGACACGTTTTCAGTATTAGGGCTCACTTAGAACACTTCACACTAAGACTGAAATCCTAATCATCATTTAAACTGATAAGTCTTTTCAAACATACAACTAAATATCATTTAGGACATGTCTTATGGCAGGAATGACACAAAAATGTATTATAATAATGATGTTTTCATCAATATATGAACATCTGAATTGTTGTTCGCATTCCGTTAGAGTGGGAACCTTGTGTCTAAACAGGGGCAGGTCCTCTCTGTGGAGGTTGCCATGTTGTTACAGTGGCCCAGAGTGGACAAACTGTTATTTCAGGCTCTCCTACATGGGAGGGAGGAGTGAGGAGAGGGGTGTTTAACTGCAACATGTATCTGTGCATGTCATTAAATGCTACATATGCTCCACTTTTAAATCACAAAATAGGCTGACACTAGTATGACACTCATATTACAAGAACAAGATGCCTGTTCTTGTAATATAAAAAGGAGCGATTGGCCTCGTATTTGAAATAGCATCTATTAGAAGTGGGTAGACATCCCCATGTTTTCATCAATGTAAAACACAAAGAAAGTGCAGGCTGAACACTATTTCTGCTGAACCCTTTCTTTAAAAATGAATACTTTTCTGCTAAATGAGATGAAAAAAATCCCAATGCCTTTGATATAAAGATCTGTATTAAAGTCTCTCTTCGCCTTGTATGTATGATGGTAGGACTTCAAAGAGCTGAATGTGTTTGGAGACTTTTCTTTCCTTATTCATTTCAATGTTGAAAAGTACAAAGATGGGTGTTAGAAAAAGTAGGAAGAGTAGAAATCGAAAAGGTAACAGCACTCATTTCCTGGATGAGCCAAAAGTTGTGGTGTTTTCATTGTATTCTTACTATTGTTACGGTTATGAAGGATAAGAGTGTGCTGGGTTAGAAAATGACATATACCACCCACTGTAAAGGTAGTTATATTATCTATGGTAGAATTATACCTATATAAATATAGTTTATAAATTATACAAGTACTTGACCCATCATGCTCTCAAGATGCTAATATTATTATCGTCACCCCTTGTTTTTTCCTGTTGTTCCTTGTGGTATTTAATTTTTTGTCTTTCAACTTAATCAAACATGTAAAAATAGTATTTTTTTGTACTGCTGAAAATGTACACATTTCCAGATGTTTTTATTCTGTCTATCACACAACCCATGCAACAAGAATACATCTACATTAAGGAGACATTTAAGATGTCCAGCAAAATAACTCTACAATTCCTATTTTAATTGTAAAAATGCCTAAATTAATCCATGATGTCATGACCTTCCAATCCAAAATTGCTCCAATATCTGTGACTCACACGAGAGCGCGCACGCACAAATAGGTTGGCGGGCGACGCGGTGCGCATGCGCATTCATCACCGTACGTTTCCGATGATAAGAATGTTGGTTGGAGCGTGTCTGGTGGTTTCATGTTAGATTAAGTAACTAGTAGCTGCGCACAACTTCACACGGTCGGCGAGAGTTTCATGGACGATACTGGTAAGTTTATTAAAGGCTTATTTACCCGTTAGATCTTTGTAGAGACTCCGGTAATGTGATGATCCAGAAGCCCGCAAACGTTAGCTTCACGTTGTAGCTCATGGCGTCGTTAGCGCTGGCCGGCGAGCTAAGGCGAAGGAGCAGCGGGTGCCGTCTATCAACTGGACGTACTACTTATCCCGCTGTAGTTGTGCAGATACAGCCGGCTAGTTAATCATTACCTGACCCAACCGCCATACCGATGCCGTAGTGGATCGAAATGTGTAGGTTGCCGAATTAAATACCCCCTCATCCGAAGTTTGTTTCTTCGAAATGTTCGAATGTTGCAGTGAGGCTAACGCTAATCTGCGGCCACAGTGGTGCGGCGAGGACACACGGTTAACAGGAGCTGAGGCCTAACTTATGGTCGAACTTCGATTCTGGAAACCCCCAACCAACCACTTGGATGCAACATGGCCCCTAGTTAACGCCAACGTTGCTATTAATTGATGACTCTTAATGGGCCTTTGTCTGTATTTTTAGCTGGTAGGCGTACTTGCGTGTTCGAATCACGCGGTGGTATTATTCCTAGTAGCTATATGAGGATGTACGCTCAAGCTGTCGTTTGTTACAACGTTAGAACAAGGAAGTACCCTGTTCCACCAGTAGCTATTTCCGTCGGGGTGACCTCTTTAGGTGAAGGGCTTTAGATAAAGTTAGCTGTTATTGAATGTGTACTGCTGCAGAATATTAAGATATAATTGTAACGATATAAATATGAAGTGACCCTTTGAGATCCGACCCCCCCCCCCCGAAAGTTAAACATGTAAACATGAAGTGAAGCTACAAAACCCTTAGAAACGCTCCTAAAAAATGTATCATTTTGCATCCCCTACCATTGTTTTGAAGGATGGTGATGCAATGTATTTATTGTCTTTGTAATATTTTGTAGTTATTTATGTTTAGCTGTAATTTATTTGCATCCTCTGTCTGAATAATGAATTGCAATCTTGATCTCCTAAATATCAATTTCGCATTTGTAACTTTAAGTCACTAAATCTGTATTTATCATTGTAACCTCTTTCACAACAGGCTTGCACCTTTCAGACAACTCCTGTCCTGGAATGCTGGACACTGAGTCCGCTGCCATGGAGAGCAATGGGGATGCTTTTCTTCCTGAACTTCCAGTTTTAGGCCAGACTGCTGATTGGTCCCTGCACCAAGTTGCTGCGGAGCCACTTTCAAACCTCCTGCCTGAAGACTCCGATACCTCCCAGGATGGTGCAGTACAACCGCCGCAACCAGCTGAAGAGATAAACTCATCAGAGCTGGATTGTGTGGATAAGGCTGTTGAGCAGATTCAAATCGCCAGTGCTCAACTTTTCCAAGAAGAGCAGCTGCCACCGCAACCGGAGGAAGCAGAACAACCATCAGAACTTAAAGCGGAGTCTGAAGATGTTGAGCAAGAAAACCAGGAAATGAATCTAGAGGAAAGCCCTGCTCCACAAGAGGGCAGTCAAGGTAATGGGAATTTGCAGTGTTAAGCTGTTAGGGTAGTGGTGCTCGTTTGTCCTCACAAAAATGGTGGAGAACATTTAAGACTAACTGATACCCCTACTTAAATAATGCATGAATGTACTCATGGTGCATTGTTAATTGTGTTCCTGTTATTCATATAATGGCAAATCTAAATGATTTAGGGCCAGTTCTCTGTTTGCATCTACATGCAGGATATTGATTTGATTGTTTACCTTTCCAGATGGGACTGAGACATTACAGGCTATGGAGGATGGAATGGAGCTGGAAGATCCATCCAAGGAGACAACAGAAGAACAGCTTGTTCCACCAGAGCCAGAGGTGCCCAGTGAGTTTGAGAGACTCTTAAAAGGTTGCCAGGACAACTCTGAAGACTTCAATGGTTGGGTTTACCTGCTCCAGTATGTGGAACAAGAGGTAAGAAAAAACATGCATATTAGAACATACAATTCCAAGGCTTCTAAACTTTAACAGAGGAGTTGAAATAATACCTGACATCATAATCTGAATCTGTTCATTCTTCCTCGCAGAATGTCCTTGATGCTGTAAGAAAGTCATTTGATGTATTCTTCCTTCGCTATCCTTACTGTTATGGCTACTGGAAGAAGTATGCAGATATAGAGAAAAAACATGGGAATGTGCAGGTTGCAGAAGAGGTAAGTACAAAGTTATTTCTGTAACTTTCTTCCTGTGCAGAGTAGTGTGGTGTTTTTGATTATGAGTGGCAAATCTGCAAAATTGTCCCTGACAAGCTGTTGCATTTCATCCACCCATAGGTGTACAGAAGAGGCTTGCAGGCCATTCCACTCAGCGTTGACCTGTGGCTGCACTACCTGACTTTCATCAAGGAAAACTCAGACCTTGAAAGCCCGGAGACGGAGGGACACATTCGAGCGTAAATGAAACTCTTTTCTAATTGCATCTGACCAGAATGTAAAATAGTTGTATTAGCAGAATTTACAATATTTCCATTTTTTTCCTCCACCAACAGTGTCTACGAACAGTCAGTGCTTGCAGCAGGCACTGATTTCCGCTCAGACCGTCTGTGGGAGTCCTACATCAGCTGGGAGACAGAGCTGCAGAAGTTGGCAAATGTCACTGCCATCTATGATCGCATCTTGGGCATTCCAACCCAGCTATATTCACAGCACTTTCAGAAGTAAGGAAAAGGCTGTTATAGTTCACAAAGATGGATAATCTGTGCAACAGCATGAAAATTCGTTTAAGGTGTCAAATAGAGGCATCATTTTGTTCTTGTGTTGAATCGTAATCTCTATTTTGCAGGTTCAAAGAACACGTGCAGAGCAACAACCCAAAACACTTCCTGTCAGAAAAGGAGTTCATAGAGCTAAGAGTGGAGCTCTCTAAATCCAGCCTTGTTGCAATGGTTGGCAGCGATGGAGAGACGCCTGCTCCTCAAGAAGAGTTGCCACCTGGAACAGAGGATCTTGCCGATCCCGCAAAGGTAGAAATCAAATCTTCCAATTCCACAGGGGGTGAGCAAAATCATTGCTGGCAGGGGGTAGCAGGAGGTTGCCTGTTCTTGATAAAAGTGGAAAGAAACGTTTGTTCAGGTTTGAAGGGGTGTTTTTATGTCGGCAGCCAAGCCAATGAATGCCAGTGGGGATTCAAGTTGGTTTCCAGTCAGGGACTCGTCTTAAAACTTAAAGGATCACCTGAGGCCCATTGACCCCAGCACCTGCACCCTGAGGCTGATGTGCTGGGTGAAAACATACTCTTCCCCCTCTTGTCTGGCAAGCTCATGGTGATGTAAATCCTTGACTGCTGGTCCAGCAGTTATTACATCAAGTGGAGAATCTGAGGTAGATACAACAGTATTAACTGTTGTCTTTTGTGTGTGTGTGCCTTTTTTATAGAGAGTGACAGAGATCGAGAACATGCGACACAAAGTCACCGAGGCTCGGCAGGAAGTTTTCAACCACAACGAACATGAAGTCAGCAAGCGCTGGGCCTTTGAAGAAGGGGTATGTCTTGTTTTCTCCAAAGGTTTGTTCATCGTAATGTTATTTTACACAGTCTAACTATCATCCATGTCATTTTAGATTAAGAGGCCATACTTCCATGTCAAAGCCTTAGAGAAGACCCAGCTGAACAACTGGAAGGAGTACCTGGACTTTGAGATTGAAAATGGGACTCCGGAGCGCGTGGTTGTTCTGTTTGAGCGATGCCTCATTGCCTGTGCTCTCTACGAAGAGTTCTGGACCAAGGTAACGTCACCGCTAACCTCTCTCTCACTCCAACTGCTTCCCTGCACTTCCCCCCATCTACGATGATAATCACATCGACACAGTAAATCGTCCTGCACTCTCTTTGCGTGTAACGTTGATATGTGACTGTATCTGTTGTATTAGGGGATGGCCAGCTTGCCACACAAGATTTGACTGCAGCATTTGCCAACTACTACGTTGCATCTTCTTCGTCTCCCACTACCTTACAGAAACTTATCTAATTGGTTCCATGAAGGTGCTGATGGGTTTACACAGAAAATTTCTAAAAACGATCTTGTCAATGAAGAAATTCAGTGTTTCCGTCAACTAAAAATTTGGATTTAAAATGTGTCGTCTCCCTTGCCTTTCTCTTTCTTTTCTGTTCTTTTTTTCTCTGTCCCCTCTTGCACTTCCTTCCACTTGCTTTCTCTTTCCACTCTGAAGTATGCTAAATATGTAGAGAGCTACAGCACTGACTGTGTGAGACATGTCTACAAGAAGGCGTGCACCATCCACCTGCCCAAGAAACCAACCATCCACCTGCTGTGGGCAGCCTTTGAGGAGCAGCAAAGTGAGTGACCCTCCTTCATACTGACATCCAAATTCAAATTGCAGTCAAATCGGCCAGAGACAAAAAGGATGTAAATGTGTGCAGTGATACAACATACCTGCAATCTGACTTGAGTTTGGGCCACTTTTGTTAAACTCAGACAACGTGGAGGAGGCTCGCGATATCCTCAAGTCCCTGGAGTCGTCCGCCCCTGGTCTGGCCATGGTGCGCCTTCGGAGGGTCAGTCTGGAACGTCGTCACGGCAATTTGGAAGAGGCAGAGGTGCTGTTGAGGGAGGCCATGGATTCTGCGCAGAACGTTACCGAGATGGCATTCTATGCTGTGAAGTTGTCGCGGCAGCTGATGAAGGTGCAGAGGAGTCTGAGCAAAGCCAGGAAAGTGCTGCTGGATGCTATCGAAAAAGACCAGGTGGGAAACGTGTTAATCAACCACACATACTGATTTTTTTTTTACTTCAGCAGCTGAAAAAGTATGCAATTCTCCATTAAACCTTAAGATGTTAAGTGCCAGAGCTACTCCTTTTATTCTCATGCTAAAAACAAATGTATTTGTAAATAAGTTTCACGTTGTAGTTCTTGATAAATGCTCACTAGTAAGTCCGTTAGAGAGGCCAGAAAGGTTTTAAGAGATTAGCTCTGTAAAAGCTATAGACATTGCTCTTCCAAATTGCTGTTGAATATTTAGTCTGGCAATTTTAAGTCATTTGTTTTGATAGTTAATGGTATAGATTGATTCTGCTCATAATGGAATCAAATTTTTGAGATGATTTATTGAAGTAGTACCTAAATCTATACAGTCAAATGTGGATTGTTGTGACAAATGTAATTTCTGATTTCACAGACAAGTCCAAAACTGTATCTAAACCTGCTTGAGCTGGAGTACAGTGGGGATGTGATGCAGAACCAGGCAGAGATCCTGGCTTGTTTTGACCAAGCGCTGAATAGCCAAATGCCAATCGAATCCAGAGTCCTCTTCTCCCAACGCAAGGTTGAATTCCTTGAGGACTTTGGAACTGACATCAATGTGTAAGTTTTGTTTTCCCACAATTTGCAGAAAGTGTTTGGGTTTTATCTTAAATATACACCCAAAATAATTACATTTCTCTTAAATTTTGTAGGCTCGTGGCTGCATATGACGAACTGCAGAAACTACTGAAAGACAGCGAACCAGCAAAGAGGCAAGCGGAGAATGGTTATGACAGGTGTGTACGTGAGCAGGGCTCGGGTCTTGAATACATTTCAATATTTGATGTAATATATTTTGGCTCATCTCGATGATTTTACTGGAAAAAATTTACTTGTCTGCAGCTCCCAGGAACCTGATGCTAAGAGACAACGTACGGATGATGGTTCTGCAGTTGCTGCCAGCTCCGCGACAGACGCGGCAAATAACTCTGCATACAACTACAACTGGTATCAGGTAGGTTCCATGTGTAATTCTCATGGTCCTCAACGTTTCAGTGATTTCACACTGAACTTATGACATTGTTGTTCTTTTAATACATATTTACAAGGCTGATTAAGTAAGTTCATGTTACAGCGGAGCCTTTTTTATTCTTAATAAACACTTGTCTTCTCTTGTACGCTCCTCTCTGCAGCAGTACGGCGGTTGGGGACAGAACTCCTGGGGCCAGTACAACCAATACGCCCAGTATAACCAATATTACCCCCCTCCTCCCACATGATGGACACAATCCTGTCGTGAGGACAGTGACTCAGAGGAAATCATCCTTTCTGACCTGCCTGCATCTTCAAACAAGGGTTCATAACAGGTTGCCATTGATATTTCAACTCAACTGCAAACTTACAGGAGCTGATTTGTTTCTTTCTGGTTTTGGGTGTGCTCATCAGTTCAATTACACTTTGTAGTCACTGGTTAGAGTATAATTGAGTTGATCCTCCATGGCAGTCATGTTGACCAGTTATGTGTAAAATAATTCTTGTTACCATCGCCATCTCCAATCCTAGCTATGTTTTTGGGGGGGCTTTGTAATGCATGTTATTTGTGAAAGGCAGTTAGATTTTCCCTGTCACAAAGGCTTTTTATTTTTTTTTAGATTGGATGACTTAGTTTGGTCTCTTTCTTTGTGCATTTGAGTTAAAGCTGTAAAGAAGGCAATGATTGGTGTACCTCTGAGTCGTTTGTTCCTTTCTCAAAATATTTTTAATATTTCATGGTTGTTTTTCCACAATATGAAGAGTTCCTCGTTTTTTCTTAATTTTGACTTGATTTCCTAATAAAGAGAACAATATCCTCAAATGTACCATGGTCTCGTTCTTATAAATGCTATGTGCCTTAAAGTTTTGCTGATTTCATTAGCTGTGTAGATGTATGCACATTCTTACAATGAATTCAGAATGAATAATACTTTGCATTGTATTCAGCTGTTTTCCTTCATGGTCATATGGGCAAATGACCTAAATTTAGTCAAGAAATGGATACGTAAGTTAAGTGACAAAGTAAGATGAAATGAAGTAATAATCCATACTTTTCTCCAAGAAAATATCACTACACAAATTACTGTTTATAATTATTTTTGGCCATATTTTGGTTGTTACATTCTACAGTTTTTATTCAATAGTAAAAAAACCATAACTAACGTGAGGAAGAAAAAAAAATTCCAATAATCCTTTGAATCAAAGGAAAAAGATCATATCCATTACATAGACAAGTTCGACACTTTCAAAGCTATTGTACTTTGATCTTGATACGTGAGCTACGACTTTCAACTATTCAGGTATTTTTCAACATTATATCGTACGATAGTTAGAAGCCAGTTTGATTTAAGCCATTTTCGGATTTACACTGGAATATCAATCCTTATGTCAATGCATTCTCTACCGGAAATTCATTTGCTGGTGCGCTCTGTATTCCTCTGCCAAACATCGCCAAGAGATGTTGGTTCCGTGGACAGATTAAACTAAAGCAAAAATAAAAACGCAATAAAATGGCTCATTATTGATTAGGGAGATTGTCATAAAACAAGGCCGCTGCCGTTGACAGATTCTTACGAGTGCGGTGGGCGTGGCTATATGGGCGGAAGTACGTAAGTGTGCACATGCGCGGTGTCGGCCTTCAACCAGTCCTTTTTATGCTTTGCGTTGAACGATTAGCATCAAGCGAGGTAAGGCCTTCGCGATTTTACAGAAAAATCCCAATTATATGAAACTCAGATAGGTTTTAATTGAAAGAACGAGGCATATATGCTATCGTGCACCACATGTAATATCTAGTATGAACATTTCTGGGCATTTTGGATGTTTTTTGTGTCACTTCTTGAAACGTGTGTCCCATGTGGCTAGCCAAGCTAGCATAGCATGAGCTTGTTGCCGACAGGAACGAGCTTGTTTCAGCCCCCGTCACGTTGCACTGCTTATCATTTATT
>JAFBJT010106062.1:11178-31690 GCA_016785325.1 Chascanopsetta lugubris | reverse complement strand
TTTTTTCTCCATTCACCCTTTCTGTACAGTACAGTACGACTTCATGTGTCGCGATCACACAAACACAAAACGCGCCGCCGGCAGCAAACAAAACCACAAACACATGCAAACCATGTCCACCACAGTTTCCAGTGAAACATTCATCCCCTCCGTTCAAAAGCCGTCGCTGTTGCGCACGTGACTAACTTCAATGCTCTGCCAGCTCCGTTGCCTCTTGTGGTTTTGAAACCGTCAACCGATCCGAAAAATTCTTGAGGTGTCGCAGTGTAAGGAAGCAAGCCCCTTCATGTACGGACCGATGCTTGCAACAGAGAGGGATCTGGTTCATACTGGTTTCTGAGCAGATCTATCAAACAACAGTGTTCCACAACAGTTCAGGAATGGCCTCGTCTGTTTGATGTTCAAAACGACAGCGTTCGCCTAATGACTTGAATACCATCTTTGGTTTGTTCTTTTTCTGCTTCGTGGTGAAATGGACGGCGGAGCGTCACCGCATGACAGCTATTTTACGTTGCGCCTGGTTGCAGACGTTTCCTCACCTATGTTGTATAAACACAGAAATGAAAATATAGGCTGGATTTGCTCTTGATCCGAGAGTTTCCTGACGGAAAGTCAAAGGTAATAATCCCTCGATGGGCTGAACCTTCGTGGGTGCAGGCCCTGCTGTCGGGGCCTAGGCCGAAGTCATGTTCTTTAAAAAGACAATCGCACAAGCCTCAAAACTGAACTCTGTCCGTTCCTATCAACTGTTGCAACACAAAATGACTTCACACAAATGATTTTGTCGCACTGTCGAGGAAAAGCGAAGGTTAATTTTAGCGTGGGGTTCGGTGCGAGCCGAGCAGACACGTGCTCCCTGTGGGAGAGGAATCAAAGAGCTGTAAAATCGCAAATAAAGAATTCAAGTGCACAGATGCATAACGAGGCGGAAACACAAGCAGAAACAAAAATCTGAAATACCTGTCGGTGACTCGTTTTTTTGTACGAGTCAGGCTAACGGCCACCGCGGCCACGGTGGTGACAAAAAACAAAACAAACCCCCCCCCTCCCCAAAAAAACGAGGGGTGGGCCGGGAGACAACGATTCATCCACATCCCTCTGTTTCGCCTGCAAGACGAGGGAAAGGCTGAGGAGTGAACCAGCAAGGAACCCCACTTGAACAGGGGCTGGGGCTTGAGAGCAGTCTCTGGGCCGTGCCCTCCTCTCTCCGCCTGCCCACTTTTGCCCCGCTGCCAAGAAGGAGAGCGAGAGAGAGAGAGAGAGAGAGAGAGAGAGAGAGAGAGAGACGGCGAGGCGAAGAAAGACAGGCAGGAAAAGAAATCGTGAAGTGGAAAGAAAAGAATTGCTGAATCCACACGGGAGCTTGCGTAAAAGTTAGAGGTGGAAGTCGCGGTGGTTGACGCCGGACAAATACGGAGGAAGTCGCACCAAGTGTCGATTGTGCGCCATCGAAAAGACTCTCTTGACTGGAGTGTTATGGACGGGGAGGGGAGGGGGGGAGAGAGAGAGAGAGAGAGAGAGAGAGAGAGAGAACCTAGGGGGGGGGGGGGGGGGGGGGGGGGGGGGGGGGGGGGGGGAAGGTAGAGGAATATACTCGGGCGAGGGAATCAGAAGTGAGTACTTACATGTCGTCTTGTCACGAAGCCAAAAGGTGTGATGGGCGGATCAGCACTTGGCCACAGGAGCCTCTCCTCGGAGCAAACAAGTCGAAGTCTGGTGTCGGCGTCGCGCAGTCAAACCTTTTGTCAGCACTTGGCATCATTCCCAGGTAGCACATGCCTCGCGCTTCCCATTTTCGGCAGCGGCTCCTCACGACGTTGAGCCGTTCCGCACCTGCCTGTGTTTTTAATATTCGGGGGTCGTCGCACAGCAGAGATTTCAGAAATGCCAGCGCCCCCCCCCCCCCCCCCCCCCCCCCCCCCCCCCCCACGCCGGGGGTCGTGATTTGATTGGACTTTTGGTGGCGAGCGCAAACCAGATTTCCTTCGCGCTGTCAACCAACCCGGCGGTCGGGGACGTTTCCCACATCCTGGAGTCTGGGACTGTGTCGCCAAAAATGCGGCGATGGGTCCGAGTGGCGGAGAGAGGGGACGCGCGGCGCACAAGTGTCACCGGGCACCGAGGGTCCCTCATCGGCATCTTACCTCAGGCGATATCCGAGGCAGCTTCCTGTGTGATGTCACGGACTCGCAATTATATCCTTACGTGCACTTCACGCCGTGCTCCTCCCTCTCTGCACAACGTAGTCCTGAAAGGTGTTGAAACACCGCCGACGTCTCAGGCAGGTCGGAGAGTCGGAAGAAGAGAAAAGGAGAAGAAGAAGAGCCGCAGACTCTCTTTACAGATCTCACTTTGTGTGTGTGGGTGTCCCCCCCCTCTGTCTGTCTCTCTCTCTCTCTCTCTCTCTCTTCCTCTCTCTCTCTCTCTTCCTGCTCGCAAACACCGAGCTTGTAAAACTTTCAGCTGCATGGGTTTGGGCCAGCCTCCACTGGCACCGGTTCAAAACAGCACTGCCTGTTTCAGAGGAGCGAAGGGGACAAGTCTGCAAAGGGAGTGCTGGCTCTTTGCTCTCTCTCTCTCTCTCTCTCTCTCTCTCTCTCTCTGTCTGTCCCTCTCTCTCTTTGGGGGGCGGGGGGCGGGGGGAGTCAGGCCAGTCGGTGACCGCTCCCAGGACTTCTTTGTTTTTTTTTGTTTTTTTTTACTGTTGGCTCTCGGGGGGTGATGCCAGCTTGTGCCAGCTCGGTCATTAAGACATCTGCTCGTCTGTTAGGGATTCACGGTCGTCTGGATCGCTGCAGGGGCTGCTGCTGCTGCTGCTGCTGCTGCTGCTGCTGCTGCTGCTGCTGCTGCTGCTGCTGCTGCTGCTCTCTATCACCGACGCCCAGAGAATAGGAAATGCAAGCTGCGGCACTATTTCCTGGATCCCTCCGTCCTCCATTTCAGATGTGTGTCAGGCTCTCACGAGGCTCGGCGCTGCTCGTGTTGCAATTCACATGAGGTTCTGGCTCGGGGCTTCTCGGCCAACCTTCCACATCTTGACACTTGAACGACGTCCAAATTAAATCTTTCTTTTGGTTTCGCAAACTCGCACTTCGAAAGGCAAGGCGCCCGACGGTGGTGCACACCGGGAGGGATATGCTCATGGTTTGGAAAACCAAACCCTTCACCAAAAAAACGTCACGTCCGCGCTAAGTTCTCCAAATGTCACCACATCCGTGTTTATCGAACCGAAGTCACGTCAAAAAGCATCTGATACTCTCACCTTCGCTCGACTGGGCGTGTCCAAACGGTCGTTGACAAAGTCTCGAAAACACACTGACCCTTCACTCAGCGACTGTTGCAGTGGAAACCGTGTCAAAGATCACACCTCTGACTGAGCAGTGAAAGTGAATGAGCAACAACTGCGCATTCACAGAGCCTTTCAACGCACTGTCGTCTTCAGACTTTCACAGACAGACCCCTTTGTATCATAAGTCGGTAACTACCTATAAGTGTGAGATAGAAATGTTCTTTCTTTTCGGTAAACTTGATTTCCGTTGGTCCGTGTCCAATAAATCCCTCTTTCCATTGGCTCGTCCATTGAGGAGTCTTCTACTAACAAAGCATCGCTGTCATCACCTTCTTCTGACTGTCCATCATCCATTTTGTTGTGTTTCAGTTCACCCCGAGCGTTCTCCTGTCCAATGGGTCACTGAGGCCAAGTAAAGCACAATGGAGCGTGTAGTCATAATACGACTCCCTGTTATCAGACCGGGTGGACTTTATTAACAAGAGATACCAGAGAGGCTAGTGAGTGGAGGAGCGTTCTCAATTTGCTCCTTATTAGATTTGGCACGTCGCTGCTTCGGTCCTCGACGGGGGAACTTTTGTTTCAGCGTCGTCTGGTATCTTCTCCCCAAACGAACAAACCCATCCCACTGTCGCGGCTTATCGCCCCGGCTTCAGAGATAACTTTGAGTTGAGAGCAGCAGGAGCCCGATATCAAAAGATCCGAGTCTGGAGAAGACGATGAAGTTGTCATGAGCTACGCTGAGCCAAAGCTTCAGTGTTGGAACCGATCTCCATCAGCAACGGCGTTAACCGGTGCTAAAAAGTCTTGAGGTAGTTCTCGTGGGTCAGTGCAGTGTTGGAACTCTGAACTGCACCTGTGATGTAGATTCAAGTCTTTCGGTTCGAGTCACGACATCAGCAGCAGACATTAGCGACCGCTAGCACAGTAGCTCAAAACGGACAAGCGTCGGTTTTGGCGAAAATGACAAACTTTTTTTTTTTTTTAGTTTGAGCCAGGTCACGTGACCTGATCATTGGGCCTGTATTACCAGGAAGTATTAGTGACATTACTGATATTAGAAGTGGACCGGTTATTAGTTAGCACTCACTATTAAGGCATCAGCTTTCGGCATATACCTTTTTTTCTGTACCAGCCTTTTGTCAACAATTCAACATATGGTGAATATAGAATATAGATGTAGGGTTGTAAAGTTTTGATTACACGTTTTTGAGACTTGATTCCACATCAAGCATCTTATTTTAAAAAACAAAACAAAAAAATGGCAAATCTCAATGACCAAAGCAAGTACCATTAGCTACTGTTCCTATATATTGGTACGCTAACATCAAATATTATTTTCAACAACCGTTGACATAATTACCAATAGCATTAAAAAGATACTTTATAAGAATGTTTATATTATAATATACACAAAACCAGGTATGAACATAAAATGTGTTTATAACCATCACCGTACCGATACGTTTTAAAAGTGAAAACCCCCATCGCGAGAGTTTGGAACTGCCCGACAAAGACGGGTACTTTCAAGTGTTGAGGTTATTGTCATATCCTCATGCTTCACGGGGTCCGCAGCAAACAAACAGGGATTTTCTCAGACTGGACAAATCATCCCCGCTGCCAATCGAGGCTTCTAAGAACTTTCATTAAATGTCAGATGCACTGAAGAACTAATTCAGACGTGCGGCCAAACGGAGCACAGAGGGAGCTACTTGAGGACAAGGGTACGAGGGGGAGGCATGGTG
This sequence comes from Chascanopsetta lugubris, assembly GCA_016785325.1. Lineage (NCBI taxonomy): Eukaryota > Metazoa > Chordata > Actinopteri > Pleuronectiformes > Bothidae > Chascanopsetta > Chascanopsetta lugubris. Next base: position 26,656 of record JAFBJT010106062.1, on the reverse strand, counting down.
TGGTGTAAATACAATGGTTGGCTTCAACTCCCGCTCCACTGACTCCGCACAAACATCACAGTTTGCCAATAACTTCCATCGCGCGTGATGAAACTGAGGTGTTGTCACGATGTATGCTCAAATGTTGCGCGCGCGCACGTGGCCTGTCATCAGGTCGATGTTCGCTGTGTTTACGTTACCTCTATGGAGGACGCTCATCCGTCACCGGCCCGAGGGTTCCCTCTCACCTCCACTGTTTACATTGCCCTCAACTGTGCAGTGATTATAGTTTGCAGAATTTTTTTTTTTATTTTTATTTTTTTTAAGAGATTGTGCAATCCGTTTAAAGGTGCAGTCCGTAGCATTTGTAGGGGATTTGTACGCTGACATGACATATAAGACTATATTATTAGTTTGAATGTCATTTGCTATGACATCAACTCTAGATGCCGCTAAATCCTATGTTGCCCACTCAGTGATTTTAAATTCTCAGTGAATTGAGAGGCTACTCTTTCTTTTTTTAGTTTACTGAAGTAATATTCTGGGCGCTTGAGGTCCTTAATCCCATGTTTACCACTTAACTACATGGAGTTGTATTCAGTGATTTTAATCTTCTTTTTTTTTTTCAAACTAAACTTCATTATGTGTTTATTCTTGAAATTACACTTTGATGTTGGTGTCCAAGAGCACCAACTGACAAGTCCTATGTACTGTACCTTTAAGAAATGTCTTTTTTTATTCTCTTTGTTCAAAGCGTATTCCCTGTTGGGAAATAAAGCTTTCATTCATTCATTTAGTCTGTAATGGCTGTTTTTTTTCTCTTTTTCTCTGAACGGGGGCGTCGGGTTCAGAGTTCTGAGAAACAGAGTTCTGAGATTAGGACTCGACCCACAGTTCTGAAGAAGAACTCCAATCCCTCAGTTGTTTTTATGTTTAAAGCTGCAGTGTGTGAGATTTTGGTCACTTATAATAAAACTTGTAATTAAATATTACAAAACAATTACATATGGACATTAATCTATAATCACATAAATCTATGTTTTTCTCCCATTCCCCTTAAATGAGCTCATTAATGTAGATTTACATGAGGAGTGGGTCCTCTCTACGGGGGCAGCCATCTTTTTAACAGTAGTAAAAGTGGAGGTTCCAAACATCTTCTGAGTTTTAATGACAACTGAAGTCGACCACAGCTTCTCCTGCATGTTCAGAAGGGTGAGGGTGAGGTGACGGATACAACAAGCAACTTCACCTCTAGAGGTCACCAAATCTTACACACTGCACCTTTAAGTGTGTTTTTTGGATTTATTGACGTTGCAGCTGAATAACCGCTCAGCTTATCTTCACGAGCATGGAGGAAAACATGCGACGAAAACACGGAGGTGGGACATTTGACCTAAATCTCACACACTGGGCCTTTTTAATGTCTTGCTTTTCATTTGACCGAAGCTCCCGTGTTGATCAACAGTCATTCCTTTTATAGGCTTTTCACGAAAACCTTAATGCGTTGAGGGAGATTTTCGTTGTGTCTCTAACCCCAGAGACGTCCCCTGCTCCCTGAATAGCATCTTTCCATCTGTAACAAATGGACGAGACCTCCTGCCATTGTCCCTGCACATTCCTCCAACGGTTCCTCCATTGGGGATACACTCATTTACCCCAGATTTTCCTGTTTCGTCCTCATTGTTTGTCCTTCCTGAGATATGGGCCCTCTCTCCGAGTTGATGATTCACCCGCCTGTACGGTGTCACCGAGTTCACGTCCTCAACGACGTGCTGTTTCAGCACTAAACCCACGGGTGAACGAAAATACCATGGTTGCCGCCCCTCCTCCAGCACAGGTCACTGCCACTGGAAGCTATACCTTAATGTATGCAACATAATTCTTCCTGGCTGAGTGTTTGCACAACTGCTCCGAACGGTCCCCGAATCACCACAACTTTGATTAATGTGTTTTCATTTCATTGGGCCTTGTTATTACAGTTGTCGGTGCAGTAAGAGCTGGTTTTACAGCCTCTCCGCCGCGCCACGCTCTCTTGCGCCGCCGCTCATTTGCCGTGTTTACCTTCGTGCTCGCTGCAATAAAACACAACTCACAGAAAAATGAGTTGGAAGCCGGGAGCGCGGCGAGAGCGAGGCGCGGCGCGGCGCCGCGCGGCGCTGCTGTCTCTTTAAGATCTCGAGTCGGCTTCTCGCGCCGCGCTCCCGAGGTCGCTGGCCTTCCTCAGGCCGCCTGCCAACTGCCATGCTGCTGTCAAGCCTTTCTGCAGAAATGCCAGCGAGGCCATTCGTCTCCGCTCCTTTTCAGCGGTCGGCGGACGGGACCGTGTGTGAGCGGCGCAGCCAGACAAAAGAGGCCCGGCCCTCGTAAAACGGCGCAATCTTTTCCTTTCTGAGTCTCCGCCACATGTGTTACTGCTCCGTTCGCCCTCCTCCCCTCTGCTCCCGTGAGTTCTGACACTGGAGCCGGAGCGAACCGCCGTTCCCAGGGATAATTACACATCTCCGAGCTCCGGCCACTCGTTTTTCAAATAGGCATAAAATGAAATTACAGCTCAGTGCCTCCATGTGCCCCCTGGTGCCTCACAGCTGGTTCTCAACACTGGGCTTTGTCTCTTGGGGGACAGCAGCCTCTGGTGGTCAACTCAGAGAATTACACAGTATTTTTTATTTTTTTATTTTTTTATTTTTTTTACTGACTGGAATGACCCCGTTGATCTTAGGGGGCTCCCAGCATCTTCCGGCTTCACACTCCCACAGGTCCAACACAGGACAGTCATTTATTTTCCTCAGGATTTGAAATGAAGAATGTCTTATGTCTGTTTTATCCTTTTTACTTTTCTATCCTCTTATTTTCTTTTGCTGTTTTTTTCTGGACTGTCTTTGCAAGACTTTTGTGCTTTAATTAGCTCACCAATTTTAAATTTGGAATTTTTAAAATGATCACTCAATGTATATTTCTTTATTTGCTGAAATTATGGATATCAATTTGGACAGAAATGGAATATAACATAACTGAAGTTGTGGGGGGGAGTATATAAAATAAAAAAAAATAGGATTTCTCAAGAATAGATATAATTTTTGACTGTATTCATATTTAAATGCTTTGAGGAAACGGAGGGGACAAACCACCCCAACAATCCCCTTTACCAGTACGGTGAAAAACAGAAATATTCTTTACACGAATGTGATTAACCTAAATCCTCCTGACTGCTCCTTTTAAAGTCAACTTCTGCCTTATTCCTCATTGAGTTTTTTGTAGAAACCACTCTCCATTAAAACTGTGGAAATGCTCCCAGATGGAGAGTGGCTAATTAGTGAGTAATCCTATTTAAAGGGTCAGGGCTTCCGGGTTGTGTGTTAGTTGATGGAGGGCGGGTGGGGCGGGGGGGTGGGGGGGTTCTGTTGTTTTGTTAAAATCCTCTTAGAGGTGGGGTCATGTGACCCACTCACTGGGCTGCAGGACGTGTATGCGGACTTATTCAGGAGCTGGATGGAGTCAGTTGTAGAGCTGCCTGACAGGACCCCCGTGTGGTGAGACACTGTTTGTGTGTTCGTGCTAAACTTCCAAAGTTAAAGGTGCGTGTCCTTCATTCAGATTCCTCTGTTTCTCCCCCCCCCCCCCCCCCCCCCCCCCCCCCCCCCCCCCCCAGAGCAAAGAGACACCATGCCTCTGCACAACCACGTCGTGAAAGAGGCCTGGGCACGGGACAGGTACGCAAACGCTTTGTTGACGTGTGTGTTTGAGCTTCCCTTCATCAGCTCCACCTGGGCCCTTGTGGTTTTCTGAATGGTCAGACCACACCCACCTTCCCCCTGAAGCAAGCTAAGTGGTGCCCGACCAATGTATAAGTAGCGAGGGAAAGCTTTGTTTTGCCTGCTGCTTAGACCCCATTCCCATAGCCCCCGTGACCTATCAGTGTAGAACTGACTCCACAGAGCTCTGTGTCTGTGGGAGGGGAGAGATCAGAGGGTTCCACATGACTTCAGCACTTTATTTGGATGGATGGATGGATGGACATACAGAATTCAGAACATATACATATATATATATATATTTATATAAATATGTATTTATTTTTATTTTTATTTTTTTGTTTCTTTTTATTTTGTTTCTTTTTATTTCATTTTAGATTTTAAGTTATTTATGTATATCTATTTGAAAAACCTAGAAACGAAAAACTTTATTAGATGATATAATTCGACGAGACTTTTAAATGCCAAATATGGTCATGCGTGTTCAGATGATCTGATTTTAAGTTTTGTTTTGAAATGATACACATTTAACATGCTTTAATCAACACATTGCTTCTTAAAGTACAATATAACATAGTTTGCGTAACATTTCGTCTCATTATTGCTGACTCAGGATTCCAGAAGACTCCGATTCGGATTCGACGCAGCAGCAGCAGCAGCAGCAGCAGCAGCAGCAGCAGAAGGTCGGTTCAAAATTCGGGAAATCTCTTCACCTCAGTTCAAACTGGACTCATCCTGTCATCCTCTAAATCCCAGTCATCCTCATGCGGCCTGCTCAGGTGCCCTTGGGCAAGATACACACCCCCTAAGTTGGGAATAGTGCTGCGCCGCATGAATGCAAGTGTGACAGGGTGAACGTAAACAAAGAGCGGCGATCGGGACTTGTGGCTCTCACGGTCACACGGCGCTAAACGCGTCCGCTCCCTCCTCCCTGCGGCCTTTGTTGGTTCGTCCCGTTGACGTGTTTCCACAGAGCAGATGGCTTTACACATAAATCCTATTAACAACTTTCTGCTGATGGAGCCGCAGTGAGTACAGGGCTTTCTCACTCTTTCATTATCTCCAGTGAGAGGCCGGCCGGCGCTCTCTTTATTTTCCGACCTGTGAGAAAAGGGGAGCCGGGTGGAAGGGCCTCAACATGTCTGCAGAGAAGGTAACGCAGAGGCTCGTGCTTTTTAGTTTATCGGCGATTAGCAGCTGTCAGTGTTCAGTCAGGTGTCTGACAATGAGACGTGACGAGGACAACGTTCAGATTTGTCATGCAAACATTTGTATTGTTCATTTTACGCAGGTTAAAGGTGCAGTGTGTGATATTTTGGTCATTTCTTTCATCTCTAAAAGTATCACAAGACAATTACATACTGACTTTTTCATGAATTTATAATCAGGTAGATATTTTTTTTTTTAAACCTTTTACTCTTAAATGAGCCCGTGACGATGTATTTATATGAGGAGCAGGTCCTCTCTACGGGGGCCGCCATTTTCTCACAGTTGTAAAAGTGGACGTACTGAACATCTTTTAAGTTTGATTGACAACTGAAGTCGGCCGCAGGTTCTCCTGCATGTTCAGAAGAGTGAGGGTGAGGTGATGGACGCAACATGCAACTTCACCTCTGGATGTCACCAGATCTTACACGCTGCACTTTTAAAATTGCAAGCAAGCTATAAACATGATAGCGTTGTTGCATTTTAAATTGATTTCTATTTGTGATGTTGAATGATCTGGTTATTCGGGTTTTCAATCAAAATCATCCCAAAAACGCAAACAAGAAACCATTCCGTATATAATAATCTGTGACCTACATGTGAGGTAACTGGCACCAACTGCCCCCGATTGGAAGTTTTCCAGTAGACAAGTCATCCAACGACACCGTCCTCAGACATGCGCGCGCGTAAACAGGAAGTCGCCCCTGCAGGCGGCTGCAGTAAACGCCAGAGCGCTCATCTGTCATTAACTTGCATTTAATGATGATGATGATGATGATGATGTTCATGATGCTGAGCAATGCATCTGCGTCCGAGATTGAAAGCAGCTGGTTAATCCAGCTCTGGCTGTGATGACGTCTGACACGCTATTTTCATCTCGTATCTGTTGTTTCCTTGGGGGAATTCCAATAAAGTTATTTTGTATGAGCAACTACTAGCAAACATTTTTCAGTAAAAATGTCTTTGCAACACAAATGCAGGAAGTTATCATATAAAATGTTTCGTACGACAATAATACTGGTTTTGGATTATAACACAAATATCCTCCGGGTTAGTGCAGCTACAACAACATTAGCCAGAATATAAATAGTATGTTGAACTCTTATCGCAAGCTTAGTTACTGTCAGCTAAAATACAAATGTAACTTAGCATGCTAACACTTGGTTTGGTTCCCTTGTCTCACATGCGTTGCTACTAAAATAAGCTCCATGGTTTCCAGTACAACACAACATAATAAAGTACAATACCATACACTTTATAGGCCCATTAGGGGAAATTTGTCTTAAATATGACTTTTATTGATTTAACATCTTGGTAAATCGCCTACTTTTGACGCATTTATTGAGCGTTTGCAAACAAACGGCGAAATGAGACTATACTGCCCGTCGGGTCATGATGTTGTGTGATACGTTCATGCAGAGTAAACTCGTTCAAAGGTGTAGTTTGTTAACAGTTTTGTAACGACTGCAATTATGCTTTAAAAACAATTAAAATCTGTGATTTTACATTGTCTTAGCCTTTATAGCAGTTGTCCAAATCCAATGCAAAAGCCCCACTGACTCCTCTCTGAGGGAACCTGCGCGATGAGAATGTCCGGTTTGGCTCCTGAGAGAAAAAAACAAAACAAACATCATCCCCTCAGCTCTTTGTCATGGAGACAGAAAAAAAAAGTTTCACAGAAATCATTTGAAGAGCATGTGCAGAGATCAGAGTGACGTCCAACCATCTGTTTGGCAACAGCCGGACCAAACGGTTTTCGCATATTCTTCTTACACAGTGGGTTCCAGCAGTCTGAGACCACTTTCACGACGAGAAACCAAGATGGACATTTTTCAGATTTTTTATTCTAACAACCTACTTCACTTCAGTAAATACTCCCGTTGGACATATGGTGAATATGTCATCGCTCTGCCTTGTGGATCGTCTGCGGACACAAATAGACCTCCACGGTTGCATTATCTACACGTAATAGGATTAGCGTTACTGTCTCCGCTGGCCGCGATCACGCTGACCTTCTCTGACCATCAGGGACCGCGTCGCATTCTTCCACTCGAATGCGACATGGGGACATATCGGACTGTCCTCCAGAGGAAAGGACCGTAAAAAGAAATGATGGTACAAAGAGCTAATCATGTAGATTTGTGCTTCAGAGAGTTGATGGTGTGAGGAGGCGGGGGGGGGGGGGGCAGGGGGTCTGGGGCCCTTCTGGACCTTCTGTGAGCTGGTGTCTAGACACAGTGTTACAGTCAGGCCTGGAGGGGAGTGTTAGTGCAGCGTTACAGTTCTAACGTTGAGATGGAGGTATGACACACTTAAAGCTGCATTATGCAACTTTTACAAAATGGCCTTCATCTGCATGTGGCCAATTAGTCTGTGAAAAGCAAGGGCGTCAAACTGTAGTTTGAAATGACCTTTTAGTTCGGGGGTCACATGCAGCCCGACTTGATCTCAAGAAAAATACGCAGAATAGATCATAACAACAATAAGGTTGATTTGCCTTTTCTAGAACTGCAACCCCCCCCCCCCCCCCCCCCCCCCCCCCCCCCCCCCCCCCCCCCCCCGTTACAGAACCTGTTACAGAACCTGTTTATTTCCTGTTGCCAACGTTGCATAATGTATCGAATATAGTAATCGTTTCCTCTGTTCTTGAAAGTACATGTTTGCATGGATGTTATCACTGTTGTGACTTCACTGATCTGCACATGAGATCCTAAGTCACTTTACTGGTAGTAAATACAAGCTGGTATCAGAGGCTTTGCCAGGTAATGAATACATACGTTGTTTAATGTTATTACTTTTTCTATTTTAGACTAATGTGACTGTGCAGAATTCTATTTCATAATAGTACCACATTAGTGAAAGCCATTAGAGTAATGTCATAATTCTTCTTTTTCCACTTGCCTCCATTCACATCTGGCTTTTGTAACGGTGAGTTTTGATTTGAGTTTTCTTTGTCATTATTAGGTTGTAGCTATTTTTAGAGATTTTTTTTCTCCCCGTAATTGAGTTTGTCATGTTTTCTTTTTGTCTTTTTGCATTGTTCCACCAGTCCTCCGCAGAAGCCAAAGAAGAAAAGAGAGGAGGCCAACGGCACAGCGGAGGCCAAGCTGAACGGAACCGAGGCCAAGCCCAAAAAAACAAAGAGCAAGAAAAACGACGATGCCTCGGAGGAGGAGAGTCCGGCCATCCAAAGTGAGAGACAATGAAACTAATTCAATTCTTCTTTTCAAAGAATGCCAAGGATGAAGTATTTTTTCAAATATTCTTCTCAATGTTTTTAGATGGAAAGAAGGTGAAGAAAAAGAAACCAGAAAAAGATAAGGACGAACCGGAAAAGGATAAAGTAAAAGAGAAAGAAGCAAAAAAGAAAACTAAAAGTGTGCCAAAAAAGAAGAAAGGTGAGTCATTTATCTTATCATGTATTATTTATGATATACATAATTTGCATATAAAAAAAAAAACGTTTTTCCATCTCTTCAGATTCAGGCACCGATGACGATGACAACGGAGACGATGAGGACAAAAAGAAAACAAAGAAGAAGACGACAAAGGACGGTTCCCCGTCTGCCAGTTCTGCCAAAGACAAGAAATCTAAAACTAAAGGTGACGGCAAGAGAGAGAGAGAGAGAGAGAGAGAGAGAGAGAGAGAGAGAGAGAGAATGTAATGGTTTGTACTGAAGATTCTTACCTGAGAGCAGTCTATTGTTGTGAAGAGCATGAGGTGATTTTATTGTGAAATGGTGAGAGAGTGTAAGAGTCTCACCTGGTGTCGGAGGCAACAGGATGAAATGTAAAATATAATAAGATCAAAAAAAAATTTTTTTAGATTTGATTGATGTTTTTCTGTAGGATTCAGATGCATGTAAAAATGTTGAAATCATTTCTTAGCAATATGAAAAAATAAGAATTAAAATAATCGTAAATAATTAATCATGAAATGTCGTCTCAAGTGGGCGGGACCAGTAAAATCATATCATAAAAAGCAAAAAAGTACAAGTACATTCTCAAAATATTCACATTTATACAACTATCTTTTTACAAAACATCTCTCTAACTCAGCAAATCCGAGTGGCACCGGCTCCTCCTAGTGTCCCGGCATTGGAAGAGCAGGTCAATGAACCAACATCCCTACATCTTTTTACGATTTGCAAAATCATCCCGTGGGCCAGATTGGACCCTCTGGTGGGCCAGTTTTGGCCCGCGGACCATGTGTTTGACACCCCTGCGTCTAGACTGAGTATCTAATGTTTGAACAATAGCCCAGAAAGGACAAACTAAACCAAGGTTACCATAGTTTCTCCCACTTGCCTGCAAGTGAAGGTTGAAGTGAAGGGCATTTGATGAGATGTCCACCGCTAAATCCTACACATTGTACCTTTAAAGGTTGGCCTCATTCCTCTGTGGCTGCCTCTGTTCCTCTGTGTCTGGAAGTTCTGATCAGCCAATCAGCTTACTTGTCCGGATCTGTGCTAAAATTAGACAGGTTCTTCCTTTGGCTCGTTTCCCATCTGTCCACAAGCCTTTGTGTTCGTTTGTGTTTGCGTAATCCAGCTGACAAAGACACTAATTAGAGAACACAGATTAAAGAGCCAGGTTGTTGTTGTTGTTGGAGACAGAATGATTGAAAAATGAGACCAGTGTTTTTTAAATATGGAAAACTGACATGATAGGGATGTATGTTTTTTTAATGCCGTCGTAGGATTGTTGGGGTGTTTCGAATATACGTTGAGAAATCAGGCTGAATCATCATGATGGCCCCCTGGTGACTGGCTGCAATATAAGTCATAAACCCTGTCTCCTCCATGTTAATTGACAGGATACTTCAGTGCATATGTGCTAATTATGGCTTCTCTTGATTTGGGTCATGTCCTCTCTTGCTGATCATTGCTCAAATGTAGGTTGTCCTTGTGCAGTATTATTGTTATCAGTATTATTATGATTATGATTATGATTATGATTATGATTATTATTATTATTATTTTATTATTATTATTTTATTATTATTTTATTATTATTGTTGTTATTATTAGTAGTAGTAGTATTGTTGTTGTTGTTGTGGGGTTTATAGGTTTAAATAATTAGCAAACAATGTGTTTGCATGCTAATGCTAATGTTTACCATACAGGGCAGAGGTAAACATTCTGCCCATTTAACACCTGCAGGGGTGAGTGTGCGCGCGGTCATTCCCATTTACTGAAGCTAACGCTGACTAGCATGGTTCCAGTTGCCGTCTGCGAACCAGTTTTCCCGTTCCGTCACAAAACCGCCGATATTTCCGGTTCCCTCGCCGAGCGCTTCAAACACTAACGTTTCTAACTGTCACCTTGAGTGACAAACCTGCCTCACCGGAATGTCGCCGTCTTACAGTTACGGCCTCTGCTGCGACTTCAGGAGCTTCAGTGCTCGTAGAGCGACCGGTGACACTGATCGACTCCTCCCATCACCGGTGAAATGAGCGCACGGTGGAACCCCAGCTTTGGCTGGATCCTCTCCAGATCAGGCGCCTTTGAACTCAGCTTAACCTTCCTCTCCTCCTCCAATCAGCCGTCACAAATGCCTACTTTGACTTGTGTGTGTGTGTGTGTGTGTGTGTGTGTGTGTGTGTCAGGGAGAGACGGCTGCTGCTCGTTATGAAATAACCGTGGAAATTGGAACTATAGCCCCATCAGCCTCCTTTATGCCAAGTTAATATTAATTCTCGATGTTGGAACCGCGTCCTAGTATCAAGTCTGATTTACCTCCATGAGTTGGCGCTGATTGTTAAATTCTGAGTTCAGTTAAAGGTGCAGTGTGTAACATTTGGTGACATCTAGCGGTCAAGTTGAATGTTGTGTCCATCACCTCACCCTCACACTCCTGTGCATGCGGGAGAACCTGTGGTCGGCTTCAGTTGTCATTAAAACTCAAGAGATATTTAGTGTGTCCACTCCGGGCTACTGTAAAAACATGGCAGCCCCTGTAGAGAGGGTCCGCTCCTCATGTAAATATACATTAATGGGTTCATTTAAGGTTGATGGGGGAAAAAACAATACGATTGGGTGATGATGAATTCATGAAAATGTCTGGATGACAAGAAGTGACAAGAATCATACACACTGCACCTTTAAAAATGCGCTGAGTGAAAATCAGTGACATCAAGTGGTGCAGTTGCGGCTGAATAATGCCATGATTTTACTGGTCCGGCCTCTTGTGGTCAAATTGAGCCGAACTCAGACTTTGACACAGCTGATCTAGAAAAGTGAAAACGATAACCGTACATTCAGATCACCGTGGACATAAGACATCAGTATTTTTTATTATTATTATCATTCCATGTTCCTTTCCTGCCAAAAGAAATGGAAGTCATCTCTATTTTTTGCTTGCGTGTGAAACCCGTGGAATTGTATCAGCCTGCTCTGCACTTTCCACATTTTTCCGTCTTTTCAGATCCTTTTGTGTTTGAAGACCTGTGACATTTGTTTTGTATTCGCTTTAGCAGTTGTTTTTGGCTGGAGGCTCAAAAAATCCTCCGGTGTCTGGTCCAAACCCAAATGTCAGGAGCTCAGGAGCCAGATGTTTCCCTCAGGACTTGGTGAACAAGAGGACAGAAATAGCCGACGCTATAAATTGATGATCCCGACTGGCAGCGATTCAAAATATCAATTCAAAACACAGAAATACCGTCTTTTTTTCCCTCCATGTTGTGATTCTTCCATCCCCCTAAATAATGACCAACGCAGCCAGCTGTTCTGCTGCTGCTGACTCTGAAGGTCAGAGTCAACTTCCTTTCCCATCTCCCGCGTTATCGTTAATGCTAAACCCTTAACAGGCGTCAGAAACGGCGCTGAGCAGTAACCGGTGAGCGAGTGGAGGCGTGAGGGCGAGTCAGGACATGTACAAAGAGCAAGCGTTGACAGCTTTCTGAGAGTAATCTGGGGCTTTGAGGACACGGCGCTGGTGCTGCTAAAGATCCCAGCCAGGAATTTGGCCTTTTTTTTTTCTTCTCCCGAGTTCGTTCGGATCGGTCCAGCTGAGGCCAGCGAGCAAGAAAACGTCCCAGTCAGCTCCATTAGTCTGTTCTCAAGTGGCTCCTTCGAAGGGAGACGCGGGCTGCTCTGATTGGCCCGGCTGGACCCGTCTCTGGTGATTTGTCAACTCCTGGGCTATCAGGCGTCGACCTAGAGTGCCTTATATGGGTTGGGTACAGGAAGTGAAAATTACTTAGTGGCTAAGTGGCGGTACTGCAGCGTGTGTGTCGGTCTCATTGAGAGAAGTTTCGTTTTGTTGACTGTGATGAATAAGTGATAAAGATGGAGGCAGCGTCCATGTTGGTTTCTTTCCGGTGCCTAGCTCCTCCCACTTCCCGGTCCATCCAAAAACGGGCCAAGAGGCGGGGCTTAGGTAGAGCTGGGGGTGGGCCCATGGTGCATCCACAGAATGCGCCAGGTCAACCAAGGTGTCGCTCAAGAGGCCACGCCCCTTAATTATGCACAGTTGAGAGGAGAGAACGAGGCCCCGCCTCCCACACCATCCAGTTCCAGTCCCACAAAACAAAACAATGACACCAGCCGGAACAGGAAGTGGAATGAAAATCAAAGACAAAATGGGACTAGGGGTCATTTTCAACTTTCAGATTCAACATTTCTTTTTAATTTTGCTTTTTTGACATTTTCAGAGGACAAAGAATCTGAAGGAAAGGAGAAGAAGTCCAAGTCTAAAGAGAAGGAGAAGGAGAAGAAGAAGGAGCCAGCGTTAATGTTCCAGATAAATGGAGACAAAGACGCAAAAAGCAAAAAGAAAGGTGATCGTGGACTTATTGTTATTTTCCATTTCTACAGTAAGATAATTCATCCGAGTTGACTTTGCCGTGTAGCAAGTCTTAAAACGTCCCCGTCCTCGTGCAGCCTCCAAATCAGACAGTGACAGCGAAGAAGAGACCAAGTCGTCCAAGTCGAAGAAGAAATCCAACCCCAGCTCCACCTCCATGTTCCAAATACAGGGAGACAAGGACAAGGACAAGGACAAGGACAAGGACAAGGACAAGGACAAAGACAAGGACAAGGACAAAGAAAAGAAGACGAAGAAGAAAGGCAAGTTTACCAGTCACTCGTGTCTCTGTCTGATTCTCTTATAAATAGATCAATAAAGAAATAGATCAATAAATCTGTTCTCCGGCTCCAGCAAAGGCAGGAGAGAGCGACGACTCTGATTCGGACAAAGAGGAAAAATCCAAGAAGAAAAAAGGCAAAGGGAAGAAGAAGAAGGTGAATCCCACAGTTTGAGCGCTGACTCACTGATTTTTGCAAGTGATAATCTGGTGTTTATTCAATATTTCGTATTTGCATCAGGCGAGATCTCCGTCACCTGAGATCGAGTTTGATAACCTGGAGAACTTCGTGCTGCAGCCGGCTCCTCAGGGCGTCACCATCAAATGCAGAGTGACTCGAGACCAGAGGGGGATGGACAAGAGCCTCTATCCTCTCTACTACCTGCACCTGGACAATGAGAAGAAGGTCAGCGGTTACTTCTTCACTGCTTTATACTTCAGCATCAAGATCTTCCTCACTGAAATACATCTCAATATATATCAGTCGTGAAGTGCCGAATGGTCCTTGCAGGAAATTGACACATCATCTGTGTAACAGCTTGTGTGCACCAATGTAGGATTGTTTATGTTTCTAATGATGATGCAAATGTGAATTACTTATGTAAAACAGTAACTCAAGAGCACGCCTATTTATGGGCCCTTGTGTTTTCAGTTCATCTGGATTTTGGAGGATGAATGTTTTTTTTTCAGAAATGGTTCCATGGTGAATTTTATTTAAAAACACACCCAGTGTGGCTTTATTTTTTCAAAAATACATAATCATGTAATGCGTCAGTGCTTTTATTTTGAAAAGGACACGGGAAATTATGTAAATATTCATGGTGTTTACGTACGCAACCGATGTGGTTAAACGTCATATTTTGACGTGAGAAAATACACTAATGGAGAAGTCACACTGCCCCCTATTGATGTGGCATATGTACTACCAGTGTTTATATGCAGATATGAGGATTTGGCATGTTACATTATATAGACATCCTGTGAAAGGAATAGTTTTCTCTTTTTTTCCGTCTTCGCAGACGTTCTTATTGGCCGGAAGGAAACGAAAGAAAAGCGCAACTTCAAACTACCTCATTTCCATCGATGCCACAGATCTATCAAGGGGCGGTGAGAATTTTGTCGGAAAGCTGAGGTGGGCTGTGATTTGATTTGATTTATTGAGCATTTAATTCAACCACTGTTCTATTCTCATTGCGGAAGTGTTTCGTGCGCGTCTCAGGTCGAATCTCATGGGAACTAAGTTCACGGTATTCGACAACGCTCTGAATCCAGAGCGAGCTCTTCCAGACATGTCCAACGCCCGGCAGGAATTAGCAGGCATCATCTACGTAAGTTATCTAGCAGCTAACTTTTCAATTTCTCTGTTAGATTTTTCTTTAAAAAAAACAACGAAAGAAAGAAAGAAATATGTGATGATTTAACTTGTCCTGTCGTTAGGAAACAAACGTGTTGGGGATGAAAGGACCCAGACGGATGAGGGTCATCATTCCTGGAATGGACAAGAACAACGACCGAGTACCACTACGACCGAGAAACGTAAGAGGAGTTTATATTGCGATGAGTTTAACTTCCTCATTTGAGTTTGTGTGTTTCATGTTGTTTCAACCTGAGCATCCTGACGATGCCAACTAGTGGACTGAGGGTCTTACTGCAGCTCAGTGTCCCAGTGATGTCCAGACCGCCCACAGCTTGATTTATGAAGCGCTGCCTGTTCATTACGAGCATGGCACGAGGCCAGCACGTAAAGTCTCATTGCTCTTTGTTGGTGTCGAGCTCCTCTTGTGTTTCCTCCTCAGGAATGTGACGGCCTGTTGATAAGGTACCAGAATAGAAGGATGGAAAATCTGATCGAGCTTCACAACAAGACGCCAGTGTGGAACGAAGAGTCGGCCTCACATGTGCTCAACTTCAACGGCCGCGTCACACAGGCCTCCATCAAGAACTTCCAGATCGTACACACCAAGGACTGTGAGTGGATGGATGGATGGATGGATGATTGGATGGATGGATGGATGGATGATTGGATGGATGATTAGATGATTGGATGGATGGATGGATGATTGGATGGATAGATGGATGGATGGATGATTGGATGGATGGATGGATGATTGGATGGATGGATGGATGGATGATTGGATGGATGGATGGATGATTGGATGGATGGATGGATGGATGGATGATTGGATGGGTGGATGGATGGATGGATGATTGGATGGATGGATGGATGGATGGATGGATGATTGGATGGATGATTAGATGATTGGATGGATGGATGGATGGATGGATGGATGGGTGGATGGATGGATGGATGATTGAATGTATGGATGGATGGATGATTGGATGGATGATTAGATGATTGGATGGATGGATGGATGGATGATTGGATGGATGGATGATTGGATGGTTGGATGATTGGATGATTGGATGGTTGGATGATTGGATGGTTGGATGATTT
>JAFBJT010106062.1:0-10464 GCA_016785325.1 Chascanopsetta lugubris | reverse complement strand
TGTGTGTGTGTGTGTGTGTGTGTGTGTGTGTGTGTGTGTGTGTGTGTGTGTGTGTGTCCATTCTGTATGTGGTTGATTGTTGGCACACCACTTGAGAAATGACCTTCAGAACATCTATTGCACTTCTTCATCTACCAGCCTTTTGTGTCTTTACTGAATTACCAACTCGTCTTTTGTCAAACGACGATAAAAACAGACTAGCTAATTGTGTTGTCTGTTCTCCGTCTCCACTCTGTGTAGCCACAACAAACACAGAGGTTCACCTATCAGGCTTATCTAGTCCACTAATGAGTCTCTAGTTACCGAGTCCCCTGTCCCCTAAGCTTTAGGTAATCAAAGCCAAAGGGCCCGATTCAGTGTAGTAAACAGACAAAACACCCCCACTTCCTGTGGTTCACAACAATACTCAATGATCAAATGATGCTCAACTAAAGGTTTGATGAGCATATTGACTGCATATGTCAATGCATAAGAAGAGAACACAACTCATTGTCACCGTGACTTAATTCTTGTTTACTCTATTTAGCCACACAAACAACAAAACGAAGTGCGCTTTTAGAGACAAACATTCTCAATACATCAACACAATACTTTTCCCACCAGTCAGAAACCTTGGTAACAAACAGTAACTCGGTTCTTATCTGCAATTGGAACACGTTTGATGTGTATTCACAGCAGCACCAACGTTTCTAATTGGCATCGGTGGGAACATGACACTGAAGTGAATGTGCTAATTTCTCCTTTATTGTTTTATGCCCGATGCAAATTCCTGCAACAGATCCAGTGCAACACTAAGATGCACATTCATCTTGTGCTCATTGGAATGAAAAGGGTTTTTTTTGCTAGTTGGTACAGCATGGGACATCATTCAGCGTCTTTATTTGATGGTTTACATCAACATGCAACACCGGTGACAGTGTGGTAAGGGTCCTAGTTTGAGGTAAGGAAGAGATTATTGGCAGGTTTCCACGGTAACATCGTCACTGAGCCAACTCTGAGCTCCAGGATGTTGTTTTCACCTGTCTGATGATCATCAATGGCACACTCTCAATGTCAAATTTTACGAAAGAAAAAACAATGAAGCTAAAAGATTTTTTTTAAAAACATGCAATGCAGACCAACTATCACCAAAAGTTTCATCTGCTTTTTTTGCGGGTCAAAAGTTACGTTTGCAAATTTTGTTGTGAAATAACTTTGTGAAAAGAATAACATTGAATGCTTTTTGCATTTACAGTTCAAAACATTTGACTATTGTCTGTTGAAAGTGAAAATGAATTACGTAGTATTCCGTTTTTTTCTTGCAGCCTCTTTTATTCAACACATTAGCATTTAGCAAGACTCTTTGAGGTGTTTAAAATGTTCACATCTAATAAGGAGATAAACGGTTGGCAAGACGTACGCTGGTGTTCCCCCAGACTTTTCATTATCTGCTTGTCATGGGCGAGGGCTCACATTCCATGTTGCCGGTGGAAAGGCTGCCATCAAAGATTCATATCGCTGACCTCTTTGAAGTTCTCCCACACCCAAACATTGTTGCACACATGATCGAGCAGAACGGTCAGTTCCTATGGCAACAGAAAACAGGAAGAAAGCGGGAGGACCACATGAGGGCAATACCCAGCTACGGCACATTTCAACTTTCCAGCACTCTTGTCTTGAGGAAGCTGAGGTGGCTCCCGGACTTGGGCACATAAAACTGAGGTGGCCCTCGTCCCTTCACAGCTCCAAACACCCCCTGCGACAGGAGCACCAAGAGGATCATGTGAAGGAAAGCTAAGAGAAGCATCCATGTTGCCTTAGCAACGTGCATGAAAGAAAGAGAGAAAGAGAGAAAGAAGATGGCGCTGGCTGTGAATGGATGACCTCCTGATGTGCAGTGCCAGGCAGTGTGCCCGGTGGACCAGCTCAATGCGTGGCAGTGAGGACAACACGGCCCAGAGAACCGAGGAATGTATGAGACATAATGAGTGGCTGCAGGGGAAGGAACGGGGTGAGGAAGAGGCCGGGCCAAATTGGCAGCTCCCTATGACTGCATCCCTGCCGTCGCAGTGTGGGGAGGAAGTGAACAATGTGTCAAACATTACATCAATTTATCCAAGCAGAAGTTCTGGGAGTTATTATTACTACTTACCAATTGGATACGAGCATCACGGGACATTCATTGAATTAGTATTGTATATAACAAATTAAACATTTCCCCCATTATGATGCTGAGCATGAACACCGTTTTATTCGTTTTTATTCATTATGTGGGGAAAAAAATACTTTTACTTTCTCTTTTGTGATGGTTTGATTTTGATTGGATCCTGCTGAGATGCTGATGAGGAAGTGGATGCTGGCAATGGATTGTGACAAAGAGCTTTTTTCTGCGAAAGCGGGCTATAAAAATAGAATATAATGTGATTGGTTGACTGACTGGTAAGTGGATGGGTTGGTATAGGTAGATAGGTATGTAGGAAGGTATAGGTAGGTTGGTTGGTTGGTTGGTTGGTTGGTTGTTAGGTAGGTAGGTAGGTTGGTTGGTTGTCGGTTGGTTATCAGGTAGATAGGTGAGTAGATAGGTCGGTTCAGTAGGTAGGTTGGTTTAGTAGGTAAGTTGGTAGGTTGGTTGGTTGGTTGTTGGTTGTTTTTTAGGTAGATAAGTAAGTTTGGTTGGTTTAGTTGGAAGGTTGGTTGGTTGTTAGGTAGATAGGTAGGTTGGTTGGTTGGTTGGTTGGTTTGATTTTACACAGTGAGATGAGACATGTCTGTATGTATCATGTACTCTCTCTCTCCGTCTCTATGAGCAGGTGGATTGGCTTGGGGTCATTTGTCAGTGGATGCATCAGTACATGTGAGACAGAGCACAGTTAACTCTAAAGATACAATCAGACACTAATCAGCTTGGTGAATAGTGGAAATATACATCACCTCCGACTGGATACCTCTCTCTCTCTCTCTCTCTCTCTCTCTCTCTCGCTCGCTCGCTCTCTCACCGCAGCGCGCGCTGGAAGAGACACGCCCTTGTGTCTTGGCTCCTCCGTCGGCTCCGTGGGCAGCGAGCTGCCGGTGATGTGATTGACCGGCTCTTCCCCTTCATCTGTCAGCAGACAGACTTGGCGCCTCCCCTCTCCTCTATAAATACCGGGGAAACCACCACCTTCCCCTTTCACAACGAGCGTGTCGAAGCGAACGAAGCCGCGAGCCTCCGCACTCGGGATGTTTTGACAGATTCGAAATCCAATCGCCATTGGTTTTTTCTTTTTTAAATTCACGTTCTTCCCACAGTTGGTGGCGTTAACGGCTGCGCGGCGACATCAGAGGAGCGGTGTAGTTGCTCGGCTTCTCTTCCCCCGGTGTTTTATTCAAGATGAAGGCTGTTACTCAGGACTCCTCCTCCTCCTCCTCCTCCGGCGGCGGCAGCAGCCCGCTCCCCCTGCACTGTGTGTCCAAGCAGAGCCTGAGCATCGCGCGGTGCAGGGCGGAAGAGGCGGCGGACCTCTTCTGTCTGCAGTACGACATGAACGACTGCTACAGCAGACTCAAGCGCCTGGTGCCCACCATCCCGCAGGACAAGAAAGTCAGCAAAGTGGAGATCCTCCAGCATGTCATCGACTACATCCTGGACCTGCAGCTGGCGCTGGAGACGCACCCGTCCCTCCACAAGCAGCAGCAGCGGACCAACACCTGCCCGCCGCCGGCCTCGAACCCCGGCCGGACACCGCTGACTGTTCTCAACACGGAGCACCACCAGGTGAGCGGTCACCACTCTCCTTCACCCGGCTACTACACACACACACACTACTTACACGGGGTTTAAACGCCCTCGTTCACCCCAGAAACATTGTGTTTTGTCCCTTATAGGTTCTTGTCCCTTTCAGTGTGGCAGAACACTAAGAAATAGTCCAAATTCTATCTTTACAGAGCCTTGGGAAACTTGTAGAAAATGCATATGGCGTGCGTCACATTGTGCTTTTGATTTGTCATCGTGATTCGCATGATAACAGCAGTGTTCGGTCCCAGCCTTTGTAAAGTACCTTAGCTTCACTGCTCACAATGAGAGCTATTTGTTATTAGAGGTGAGGTTTTAGGTTTGTCTTTATTAATTTTCGTTGTCCAGAGATCTGAATTGTTATTAATATCAACATGTCTCTCTTCTGTTTTCCCTTTCCTGTAGAGGACGTCAATAGTCAAAAAGCCTGATGAGTCCATTATATGCCGCTAAGACACGAATGAGCACTGCATCGGTAAGTTTGTCTATTTTACAATAGTAATATTGTTTCTCTCCATTTCTCCCAATCAGACATGAGGCCTGTCGGAAATGTCAGTGGTGGTCGTTGAGACATCTCCATGAACTTGATGACTGTGGCCTGCACAGTCATCAACAGTGGTTCTCAACTGCTCTGGGTTCGGGATCCACCATCACTACTTAATGACGGGCCGCCACCCAAACCAAGGGACATTTTCCACCTCTGATGAAATGAATTTCATGAAAAGTTGGGGTAGTTTGAAACTTAAGATCGAACAGAACACCACAGTATGCTAACACAAAAAACAAGCTCAATAATAAACAAAAACAACCAGCAGGTGGTGATGCTAGCGATGGAAATAATCCCTTTTACTCTCAATCAGCTGCATTTTGATTAAAAACCAAAAAGTTCATCTTAGGGACACAAGGTACATGCCCTCTTTTGCCCTCAATTTCAGAAAATCCATACGTCATGTAGTTGGTGTTGTACTTTTTGCCATGGTCATTTACCTTATGTAAACAAACTGCAGGTTTTGTGAAATGGTGGGTGTCTATTAGCATGATAGGGCGTCATCGCCACCTACTGTTGTGGAGTGTGAATAGACAGAACAAAAAAAAATCTTCTTGAAAATAATCACACAAAAATCAGGGTTTTTTTACACTTTTTCTTCCCAGTCAAAGTCCCGCGACCCACTGAAAACACCACTTTTGGGTCGCGACCCAACAGTTGAGAATCACTGGTGTAGATGGACAGTGCGCAGAGATCCACGGAGGCCAGCACATGTCACAAGACATAGGAACCAGCCTCAGAGGCATTAGTGGAAAAAGACATTGCAGCTTACCCTTTCCCTATAATACCTCAGTTCCACTCAAGCTGCTGCTGCTTTAATTTTTACTTCATCGCATTCAAGCCAAACTCTCAACTAATACCACCTTGAGTGCATTTACACACATGTAAAAACATTCTCACATTCTTAAAGAAAAGCCTCCCCTCAGCCCTTCCCAACAGCTTGAGGAGCCACGTGATTGTTGTTTGACCTGGTTTGTTTTGGGTTGTTGATCAAGCGTGGCCTCTGTTTTGTGGCTGGCGCCAGTCAGTCTGGAGCTGTGCAGCTCACCACCACCACCACCACCAACCCCTTCTTCTTACCTCACCCTCCGATTCCCCCTCCACAGGTGTGCAGGCTACACAGAGCTGCTCCAAACCCAGCAAAGCTTCGCCCAGGGACTCACACCCAACTGGAGGCACAATCACACGGGGATTTCAAAAGCACTGGGAGGAATTAAACCCAAATTCACGTCATATTTTTTTGTTTCATCCGATGAGGAATCACTGTGTAGACGTCCCTCTGCCCTGCCCTGTTTTAAGTTGACCCTAACTTCACCTCCTGTGACTGTGGATTGAACCTAAAATATGAGATCCCCTCGTGCTTTCAACAGCTATGAAATCTGAATTGTGCTTAAAGAAACACGACTCCAGTTTTAAGCTTCACTAAACTGCGGAAATCATTGTATATGTATTGCGCATCTATTGTTTCAAATAGATGCTTTATGTTGGAACAGGAACCTCATCCCTGTTTCACAGTGTAAAGACGAACAATTCTGATTCGAGACAATTAAGAGTGTACATAAAGAGACAAATATTCTATTAAAGTATGTGAGAGGAAGACCTACATGTTTAAAATAGACTATTGTAATTATAAGATATTTTTATTAAAACTTTTTTGTCGTTATGTAAATATTGTTTTTCCACATTTCGCTCTGTCGGTGACGTCCTCACATGACAGGATCAGTTAACTCTATACGGAGTGTTTTTTGGAATAGTTGAATATGTAGCATGTTGAGGCTCAATGCAGAGATTTTGAATGCGCACCCTGTGAAGGTATGTGCCGGAGATCCATTGTTTGGCCCCGCCCTGCTTTCTCTTCAATTGTTTTGTATTCATTAACTATGGCAGGATTGGCTGGTTGGATGTTGGTTTTATAATAATTGATTTGATTTTTTCAGTCTGATTCTTTTATTGGATTACTTATAATATTACACACAAAAATCCCTGCAACACAATTTTACGGTATTACAAATGAATTAGTGAGAACATGAAATCAATTGAAATCATAAAGTGATAAAATATGTGAAATTGGACAGAGACCCTCTTGGAAGCCAAAGCCTTGTTCAATGGCAGGCGATGTCTTTAGGTTGAAGTGATTTACCTGCAGGAGAGAGACACTCGTTTATTTTTCACGACACTGAACACCGACTTTACCTCACCGTCCTCCTGCTCGTCTGAGAGGACACTTGTACATTTCTGTCAGCTGTACTGTTGAAACTCCATCCTCACCGGCTGTGAGGAGTTGTCAAAACAATTAAAGTTTCAAGGAAGAATTGTTTTGTCTCACGTTTTGTCTCAAAGCTCATCCTATTGCTTTTAGTGCCAGTGTGGTCACATGAAATAATAATGCTGTCTGAAGCTTCATGGGGAATAACAGGTGCATAAACCGTCCATCATGTATAGTGTGACTGTTACATTATTTAGGTGGGATGTGTTTGTCTTTGTCAGCGTTTGTTGTCTTACGATCACACACCTGAGACCTCTGCTTCGTATCGATAAACTTCATGTTAGCTGTCATCATGAAATGATAAAGGTCAATTTCATTTAATACATTAAAATCCTTGGGTTATTTTAAATGCAATCATTTATAAATATTTGAAATGTTTCTTTATGAGAATGAACCACAATTGTAATGATATTTCTGTGTTGGTTGTAAATCTAGCAGACGAAAGGCACAAGTCAATGTATCACCAGGAATGATTTTTGAGGATGCTGGGAATTAAGACTCTTTCACAGTTTACTCTTCAGGGGGGGCTTTGCTCCAAGTTGTGCAATTTGAGTACATATAGCAAAACCTGCATCCCCGACAATAACATAAAAAAACTCAAAATACGAAAAATAATATTTTCAATATGAAGATTAAAAAAATTCAGTCTCTCTTAATTAAAAGTGGTCAAAAAGTGGATTTTTTGTCTATATTTCTTTTTTATTCTGAAGGGTGATTAACAATAATATCAGATTTTTCTTTCAGCACTGACATTGCCTAGTATCCATTTTATGAGATCGATTCCTGTCCTTAAACCCTTGTATCTGTCTCACATTGACATATGCATGTCCTCTCTGTAACCCTTACCCCTTACCCACTGAGCTGCAACGTTTTTGCACACACACACACACACACACACACACACACACACACACACATACACATGCTGTTTGGTTGTACCCGGATTGAGCTGCAGGTTTAAAGTTGTTGCACCTGCACCACTCAGACACACTGGCAGATCCATTGTGGTCGTCTGAGGATAAACAGTCAACACCGGCCACCTGTGTGTGTCACAAGTTAAAGGTCCACTGCGTCAGTCCATAATGAGAGAGTTTGGCCTCACTTCGTTTCAGCGCTGTGACCTTGTGACGTAAAGTGTGTGTGTGTGTTTGTATAAAATGGTACTTAAAAATAGTGTGTTTAAGTGCAGGGGGTTCGTGTCACAGCTGGAAAAACACAATACCAACCTTCCAGCTCAGACCTGGCTTCAGCAGACACGAGAACACAGTCTGAGCAAAGGTCGATTGCGAACGTTTCAACTCTGTATTTCTTTGCAGAAAGAAGTCATTTTATAGCTGGATACAAAGGATCGAATTCTAAAACTCAGTCAATCCAGCATAATGACTTTTGATACATCCCTTTCTGGTTTCGAAGTATCAAGTTGAGCTGTTCACTGGTAGTGTCTGTCTTTACACTTTGCAGAAAACGGCTTTGAAATTCCTAAGAGATTGTAGCATTTACATGCTACCATGTGATGTGACACATTTTTCTGACGATGCTTTGTGGAGAGATAACTCAAATCAGCTCACATCCTATAACGCGACGCCTCTCTCGACTTCAGTGTTTCAGCTCAGACTCACGGCAGGACACTTCCGTGACAGTCGTATAAAATGCATACAGCTCTATTCTCTTCATTCATCGGCGGTGAGTCAGCTTTCGTTCCCAGATACATGACCAACCCTGCACAAGCGGCAACTCTATAATTGTGCTCTGTGCACTTCTTTGGTCATCAGACACCCGCGTCCTCCACTGCCTGCTCCGGCTTTACTGTCTCATTCAAAGAAACAACAGACACTGGGAGCGGAGTCGCACCGTCTCTCCTTTTGTCTGCGGCTCAGATCACGGGAAAGTGTCATATCCTGTTGGATAAGCGGCTCACCCGCCCATTACCCACCCATGAGCTGACACACAGGTCCATTCAAACCGCCGGTGTGAACACAGTATGACTGTGACTAAAGGAGGGCATTGACCAGGCTGCGGGGAGAGTTATTTGCACAGGTGTCACAGGTGTCGGCGCATGGCTATTGTTGGTGTGCGCGCACACATCGGTGTTTCCCCCTGCGCACCTCTCGCAGGTTATCGTCTGGAACTCAAAAAGAATTCATCCCCACGTCTTGGATCGAATCTTCCCTCTCCGGTTCGCAAATTTACCGACGGCATCCTCCCGCTTCCAGTGTGACACAAACATATACGAAAGGAGCGTGTCTGAATTCAGCATGTGCATACGTTAAACTGCAACAGCAGGTGTATCTGTTGTGCCTCACCTCCTCCTTCCCTCCCTGATTTAACTGCACATTATGGCGTTCCGCAGGGGCCCATATCCCCGCGTGTTAATCACGTCTCATCCCCGCGTACGCAGAAATATATGGCGGGTGCTCGCCGAGGAACATCGGAGGACAAAAACACGCGCACTCTTGGACACTACTTGATTACAGACTAATTGGTCTAGAGTGATTAAATATTTCATGCCTCTCGGTAATTGCAGCTATTTAAAGCAGCTATTAGCTTAGAATGTCTGTCACCAACAGCCATTTACTCATAAACAGAATGCGAGATGCAGCGTTTTACCTGCTCGGCTCCCAGTCTCATTCTCAGGGAGCAGCATCATAAATTATGAGTACATTAATAAAACACGTTCATACTTTTATTTTCCCCAATGAAGTCTTCATGTAATGTCCTGTGAAATGAATAATGATGTTAAAAGGTGCAGTGTGTAAGATTTGGTGACCTCTAGAGGTGAAGTTGCATGTTGTATCCATCACCCGACCCCCACCCTTCTGCAGGAGAACCTATGTTAGACTTCAGTTGTTATTGAAACTCAAAAGACGTTTAATACGTCCACTTTTACGACTGTAAAAACATGGCGGCCTCCGTAGAGAGGACTCGCTCCTCATTTCAGGGTCATGGGGGGACAAATGACACATTTAGGTGATTAAAAATTCATGGAAATGTCAGCATATAATTGTATATATTGTAATTGTAATATTTTTAGAATTGAAAAAAAAATCCTTGCACCTTTTAATGAAGACATGTCATACTGAATACTTACAGAATACAAGCACAGGTGTACAATTTGACTGATCATTATTCATATGTTTCCCATATCTATGCTAAATGTATAGTTATTATTTATTTGTATTTATTAATTAGTTTATACTGGATGTTTAATATATAAAGATTGACTGGGATGGGAGCGGTAGGAGGAGGAGGAGGAGGAGGAGGAGGAGGGTGGACTTGGCATCACCAGTGTTAACCGTGGCCCCCGGGAGACACGCGATATCAGACAAATGCCAGGCTTTGCCAAAGCACAGTGAAACTGGCTGTGCCCCCCTCCCCAGAGAACACAGTGATTACAGAGTGGGGGGTGGGGGGGGGTGGAGGGGGCGGAGCTGGGGGTCTGCCAAGCCCCTTAAAGGATGTATCTGTAAAGTGTGTGTTTGTAGGGATGGCACCGGGACAACAGCCATGTCACAGAACACGACCCTGAGGTGCAAATATCACACGGCCAATATGGTGAGTTAAACACTGCTGCTGCATCAGAGCGCAAAGGATCCAACTGCCTCCGATGGAACAGGTTTCTCTTCACCTAATGAGCTTAATTAATGAGCCTTAGTTTATTCCTCTTTGATCCAAAAGAGGGGACGCGGCGCCACATTTAGCCACCGGTCGTTACAGGCTCACACAGCCACACACGTAGTATGAGGCCTGAAACTGGACTTTTATGTTTATGTTACGTATGAAATGCCGATTTTATGACACAAGTCAAATATTGAGGGTCACATGAAGATGAGTGTTTTCTGTGATGCTCAGTTCAAATCTTGTGCGCACACAATGGATTCATTTGATTATAATTTTGACTTT
>JAFBJT010106061.1:0-30384 GCA_016785325.1 Chascanopsetta lugubris | reverse complement strand
TATATATGTCCTTGGCTCCTAGATTTCATTTCAAAAGTGCTGATGTTATTTATTCCCACATCCCCCAGCATGGAAGCCTTGGAAAAGACAATAGGCAGAAGAAAAGGAAAAACAATTTTTAAGTCTCTGGTTACAGAAGGATGATGACTCGCTGCCAGACGCAGCTCACTGCCACAGCGAATGTCAAATTTGGACGTTAAGACTCATCAAAGTCAGTCTGCAACTTACGAGCAAACACACTCATACACACAAAAGAGGCCGGAGCAGAGTTATGGCCTCGCTTTAAAGCCAAATCAAAACCAAATGCCTCAGAGACATACGCAGACAAGAGAAAAGGCAATTTAGAGAAATCAATTCTGAACTGCCCCCCCCCACCACCCACCCCCCCGTTTATGGATACAATGTGTTTTTCCCATATCGCGAGGATGTACATGTTACGAGTGAGCTTCCGGAGCCGCGAGAAAGATTTGTCTCAAGTATCAACACAGCTCATGGAAACGTCCGCTAAACAGGGGTAGAACTCCTGATCATTTTTCTTTTAAGCTTTGTGGATTCAAAATTGTGATTCTGAGGCAAATAAACAGATGTTGCATCATATTCCCACATGTAAGAGCAAAGATGCTTATAATTTCCTCTGTCAGCTGTAACAACTCACATTACACCAGCTCTCTCTCTCTCTCCCTCAAACACACACACACACACACACACACACACACACACACACATGCACACACACACACACTAAACTAGCATTGAGAACTCACGAGGGAACACATGGTGGAAACGGCTACTCTCAGACTGTACATCCATCAAATTGCTCCTCAAGGGTGGGGGCAATTGCTGATGACACTATTTAAGGTTTTACCAGACGGCCTTTAACGTAATTTACCATTTCAACTCGACACACACCCCGTCCACAAACACACTGACAGACAAAGGGCATGAGCAGTCGAGAGCAGAACCGGAAGTCAACTTCTAAAATATCTCAGAAACCCCCAAAGTGTGTTGCGTTTATCATCAGCTCCTCTGTCATGGCTTCAGTCTGAGTACTGATTGGTCTGGCAACTCTCTGCCTTCTGTTTCTCATTGGACCAGTTCCTCACTACACAGATTCTGTGGCTGCAGGGAAAAGACACAGTGACGAGATCAAGGTCGTCCCCCCGCTGACGTTTCCAATGCAGCGTTTGTTCAAAAGGGATCGTGGCGAGTCGAGGAGCAGATACCGATGCAGTTTGATCGTTCACCCGCATCGTTCAGAGCCGCACCGGGATACGGTTACGGCCGCGTATTGAAAGCTATTAAATGTGGTAGTTTGCTGTGTTCACATGGTGTATCTGCAATTTATCCTGATGTTAAATTGACACTGCGTGTTCGGGTTGAGCGGGGGGAGAAATGTGGTTCTAATATAGTCTGTGCTGCTCGACTAGCATGCTGCACTAAACCGAAAGTCTCTGTGTTTACACAAACACACACACACACACACACACAAAAACACACATGCATCTTCACATGGACTCTTCTTTCATACCGGGTGGCTCGGCTCCAGCAAAACCGTTCAGGTCAAACCACTTTTGTATTTTGGAAGAATGCAAGATATGTGGTGGGCACCTGTTTTCAATTCTGTCAGTAGAGGGGGACCAGTGTGTGTGTGTGTGTGTGTGTGTGTGTGTGTGTGTGTGTGTAAAGCAGAGTGTGAGACAGACATTACCTCTATCTGTGCTACACTTGTGTGGCCCTCCTCTGTGTACCCGCTTGTAAGCTTGAGGAAGAGCCGGTCGACGTAACTAGTGAGTATGATGAGTGGTATGTTAACATGTGCCACTCAATGTGAAGAGCGTGTGCATGTGTGCATGTGTGTGTGTGTGTGTGTGTGCTGCAGTCTCAGCAACAGGCTGCAGCACACCACAAATCAAAGACAGAGAAGTGGACACAATAACATCAACTGCCTTTCATTGCCTTTGGGCCATGTAACTCAAACCACTTGCTGAGGGAAATGTGTATGGGGTGTGAGTGGTTTGCACATCTGTTTGGCAATGGTCACTGTCCTTCACTCCCTTAAATACACTTTTTAGGTAATGATGACTTAACTGTTTTTGGCGTGAAAGTTTCAAGGTGTGAGGAAGGGAAACATCTCGGCTGCTCCCCTCTTCGTTTGTACCACGCGGCTTCTTTCAAACCACAACCGACGGAGGAGGAATCCAACGTCCTTCAGTCTGAGCTGGAACTGTTTACACATAATTTCCCTTTTGTAAACAGATGGGCTGTTTAGTAACGCTTCAATGAACAAATTCATTATGTTTGGGTGAGATACAAGTACAAAGGTACGAGTGCAAATCGCATCGGGAAAACCCTTTAAAACTATAGGTTTCTAAAGTTGACGTTCATGTCTTGTTATTGGCAGGAAGTTACACGCGAACATGCGCTGAGATGGTTGAGAAATTCTCCGTCAGTACTCAAACCTCCGTGTTGGCTGTTGTCAGATTGACAGCTGAGTTGGCAGCGGCGCTGAGATAGAATGTAAACAAACTTGTGTAACTGTAGCTAAAAAGCCGAGGACAGACTGTGTTTGTTAGCAGCAGTGTTGGAGAAAAAGAATGTTTTCAACTTTGACAGAGATTTGCACGATATTCCTTATTTTCCCGCGGTACACTGAAGTATTAGATGCATTACTTCGACTGGGGAAGCTTTGGGGAGAGGGCGAAGTTTTCTTCAAACCTTTGGTCTCAACCTTTGGGTTGAATCCGAAGCGTTGATGTTACGGATGCGAGCCCTTTCAGTTTCAGATTTGAGCTCGCAGTCCAAAGTAGAACCTCACCAGTCGAGGTAGTTCATGCATCTCGGTGGAATACCCTCCGCGTGACTTCCTTTGGAGGTTTACTGGACTTGCCCAACCCAGAGGAGAACTCAGGGCAGGCCCAGAACTCTTAGGTAAGATTACACTCCCCATCTGGCCTGTGAACGCCTTGGGATTCCCCAGGAAGAGCTGAGGAGAAAGGATGTCTGGAATACCCTAATTGGCCAAGTGCCCATGCTTTACTCTCTTTAGTAGAACTCCTGTGTTCACTGCTCTCATCAGTGTCACCTCCAGTGCGGCAGGCAGCTGTTATCAGCTCTTAAAACCCACTGTAATACTTGCTTCTGCAACGAGCCGCATACGGACAAGCTGGTAAACACAGGGAATCACTTAGCGGCTGAAGATTTTGTTCTGTACTGTGATGTTTCTCCAGAGGGGTTCACGTGTCACATGGACGGACACGGTTTCATGCAAAGGATGCTGAAGCAGATTTTCTCTACTGAGTCCCATTCTTAACCCATGTTGGACATTAACTTGGTAGCCATCCAAAGACCAGGCATGCGTCAAAGCCTGCAGAGAAGGAGGCGTTAGCTACAATACTAACGAGGTTTCCTGCATAGAGTCTGAAGCGCTGCTCACCAGGGTTTCAGTTTGCTGCAAGTTTGCCAAAGCTAATCACATCTGAGGGTGGATGGAAGAGGGCCGGGAATTGCACCCACAACCTCGAGCATTCAAGCTGCATGCTCTACCACTGAGCTACACCCACTCTGGCAATTGGTTTTTCTACTGAAAGTACACGAGATCTACACGGTAACAGTATCTGTGCAGTGGAGAATTGCATAATATGATGTAGCAGATTAAACGAGGAATAAACCAAACATCTCTGAACACCAAGGAAAACCCGATCCGAACTGCTACTTCCGACCGTTGAGTCCTTTGTTTTTGTTCCTCCAGGTGTGGCCGTTAAAGGAAGGGGCGTGCGAGCCATACCTGACATTTTTACTATCACAGATTAGTTACACTGTCACCCCCAAAGAGGCTGATTGTAAAGCTTCCACCTCTTATCTGCTCAGCCATGTCATCACACACCTCTGCTGATGCTGTAATTGAGCGCTGATTGCTCTGTAATTGCAGAGAAACAAGACTCCTCTGGGGCAGATCGACCGAAACAAGAGGGGGGGACTAGCCCAGGGCCTCGCTGCCCCTCAACCATCAAAGAGTTTGGACTTAATGTCTGCAGCCCTTCCCACGAAACACCTGCTTAGAGGCTGCAGATCCCTCATCCATCGGGAGGAATGTTTCCAACTTCTTATAACAAAGTCCTCTTTCACCGCATTGAAAGTCATTACAATTGAGAACGATTGGAAAGCACTGGCACAAATGGAGGGCAAACAAAAATATTTCTGTTGGTGTGTTTGGGACATTTTCTACATTCCCAGCATAAGAAGCGTGACTTTGATCCCAGGCCGAGTGATGGATGAGGGTTATGAAGACCAGATCCCGAGCAGGGCAGCAAAGCAAACACACGGCATCCCAGAACCCCCTTCCACTGCGAGAATAATCACCATAATCACAGCAATCATCTTCCACTCTCAAACTATATCCACACACATTACTTATGGTTCAGTTAAACTGGAGGCTCTGTCTCCAGTGGAGCCAGCAGAGCCAGATTAAACAGGCCCACAGTCACCAGCCAGCATTTCAACTGCTTTAATAGCAATTATACATTTGTAATATCAGATGCTGGGAAAAGTTACAACATGTTTTCCATACAATGCTGATGATCAACCCCTCAGACTATGTAATCTGTTTATCATTTTGTAATTCAAATATAATGACAGATAATTAACTCAATTAGACGTAATTCATTGAATGATGGAATAATATTTTACAGTTTTATGGGATTATTTAATCATCGCTTTCAGACAAATGTTACACAAATGTGGTCAAATGTTTGCCAGTGGGTTTAAGCCAAGGAAATAAATGATTACACAGACTACTACAATGTGTCCAACAGTTAAATTTTCATATTTGATTTTCTTAGAGTGTAGGATTTGGTGACATCTAGTGGTTGGATACTTCATCCTTTCCTTCAAAGCCGCTGAGGGGCCTTCTGTTATCATTTAAACTCAAAAGGTGATTAGTCTGTTCATTCAGGGATACTGTAAATACAGTATAGAAAGGACCTGCTCGTGATGTTAATGTAAAGGGAACATCCTAACATAATGAAAACATCGATTTGTACATTCAGGTAATTACACAATAATCAAAACATCAGTATGATGCATTTAAATTCAGTTTCTACAAGTAGAAAAGTACTTGATTATCAACTAAATCTTATACACTGGACATTGAAAGTATTTTATCTTAATTTTCTGATGCTAAGTCACAAAATATTGGTCTTTATTTTTGGAGTATAATTAATTTCATTCCATTTATTGCTTTAATATGTTTCATTATTTCTAATTTGCTCATCTTGATTTCTGGATTATTATTGTATTTGCTACTTTTGTTAAATTTCAACAACATTTGGTTAGATGTAAAAATAATAATAATAATAATAATGATCAAATAAAATAAATAAAAAATAACAATGGGGATAGTAAAAACAAAATAAAAATTTGAATCCAAACCAATTTCTCTCCTTGATAATCAAAAATACATTTCAAGGCTTGAAACTCTTTGAACTTTAAGTGACGTCAGTAGTGATGAGGTGGAGCTGAAGCTCATGTAAAAAGAAAGAAATGCTCAGAATGCTGGTGGGTGTTGGACACACACTACAGGGGGTACCTGCCTCAGCCAGCAGTTCGCACTCTCTGCCCATAACTCTTCACTTTTAAGTCCCATTAGAGTTCCTGTTAAAACCCATTATGACAAAGCTGGGGCTTCTCTCAGATCTCTGATGGATATTCCTGCCAGATGTTCATGGAGGAAGCGAATTAAACTTCGCATTGTAAAAATCTCAGCCCATTTCCACACTTGAAAACATATTGGTTTTCTCCATTTGTGCTTTTCCAGCTACTCCAGCAAAGACGTGTTGGCAGACATTAGCACAGCAGAGAGATGTTGACATACTGTATCATTTGGTTTGGTTTGTCGAATCCGTTTGGACGTTTGATGTTTAGAAAAATGACATTCTGCTTTGGGGCTTTCACTCGCTCGCTAAAAGATTTGAAATCAATCACAAACACATTTTTTGTTTTTTCCCATAAAATAATTCTAATTTATCATCATTCACTGTGAGAAACCCAAAACAATACATTAACTTTGGTGTTTATCTGTGTCATTGGTTTTACTGGTTCATCAACAAAACACCAGATCACCACATCAAGCAAAAAGGCTAATGAACATTTCTATGGTTTACAAATATGTCTCTCTTTGATTTGTGTTGTTTTGAAAAAAAATGATCAAATCTTTATTTACTAATTCACTATTCTGTGTGTGTGTCTGGTTTGTTTTACAAAATGTTTTCGCAGATTCCTATTCTCTTTGTATTTGCGTATTTAGACATAGTACGTGGGTGGGGGGGCAAGATCGAGAAATTATGTCAGCATGTAGCTTCCTCTTTGAAAAATTAAGGTTCCTAAATCTTATATTTGCTTTGCATTTGTTTTCACAATGGGTTCTTGCTTTCTAATGTGAAATTTGCAAAATGTAATTTACGATCCACCAATAACAAAAAAAAGACAACTTACAATTTCTGCGATTTCTGTGCCTCTGAAACTAGAGGAATTGGAAAAAGAATCAAGTTGAGAACAAACCTCCACCACAGTCACATTAAATTCAGTAAAGCCAAACCATAATGCACACACAAATAAATATCAGGCCTCTAAATATGATATAGTTTAACATGTACGTATAATAAGCCAGCTTTTTATGTTCAAGATCTTGAAGATCAACTATTCTTTCACAAAAATGCACATGCACTTTCTTGCAATGTTTAAAAAAGGTAAATTAAATTCCTGGATTCGTTCCCGTGTTCCAACTCGCTCTAAAAGTTAATGGGTTCTTCCTTGGCCCACTCACCACATCCTTCCACCATGTTTCAATAAAATCGCTTCAATAGTTTTGATAACAACCAGAAAAACAGAGACGAAAATGCGACCTCCTCAACTTAAAGTTGCATAACAGATAAACTGTGAGATAAAGAGAGCATCCAAAAGGCCAGTGTTGGTGGGACTGAGTGGGAGCTCTCTTCAGCTTGGCTCTGTCTCTGAATCTTTTCTGCACCAGCAAGCTGGAAGGGTTCCTCAGCAAAGAGAAATGGGATGTAGCACCAGGCTGTTGCTACATTAGCAGGGCTACTCTGGCTGCATCAGACCCCTGGTTCCCCCTCTCTGCCATGGTGAGGACCGGGGCCAGGCCGAGCCAGCCAAACATCTGCTCCTGATTAGAGGTGTTGGCTGCTGCCATTCACAGCAGAGGCTGAAAACCTCAGGGAAAAGGTTTCACTTGGCCTCCTCTTGCCTGGGCCACTGCAAACAGTCCTGTGCGCTCCCCGAGGGAACGCAGGTCTGAGGAAAATACCACAGAAAATTCAATTCCACTTTTCCTTTCCGTGCTTCACTCGTCTAACCATGGCAAATTTCATTACACACTTATGGACTCATAAAATACCTTCAATAACACCGCGCAGTGTCTCGCAGACCAGAGTTCCCCCCACAGTCGAACGGACTGGAAGAGGTTGGAGGGCAACCAGCCATGATCCTGTCGGGGGGGAGTCCCGTCTACGACTATTCCTTCCCCTCTCCATCCTTTTTGTATTTTCATATTTCTTATCCAAGCAGAAACTGCTATACATGACGGTTAAAACAGACATTCACCAGGAAATGGACAAAGAGACGAAAACATGTAAAACACTGAGCATGTTCTCCTGTCATCTTGTGACCATACATGAACCAGTATCTCATTAAAGCCCCCAAATAAAAAGCCATGGTACCAATTACCAGATATTTACACAAATTAACAAAAACACAGATCAAGGGAGACGTTGGCAAAGGAGGCAGAAAACAATTTGGTTACAAATCCAACATTAAGCTTCCTTTATCCTTCTAATGAGCCCGTAAAAGTTTCAGATGTGACTGATCTTCAGACACTGCCAAATCATTATCTGTAGTCAGTCTGGGTGGAAGTTGGTAAGCTGAGCACAGACTGACTCCCACATCTGTCGTCATTAAAAGTTTACAGACAAACATAATCCCGCCTCTGATGCAGACATGGGCTCTGATTTACTGAGAAATAATTGTGACCTAATAACGCAACAACATCACACTAACTAAGAAGTTATGTCTTCACCCCTGTTTCTGAATGTCAGCATGAGGATGCAAAAACTGCAGAACGAATTTCCAGGAGACTTAATGAAAAGATGGGATGTGGATGAGGGACCATTACATTTTCCTGTGGAAGCATTTTCTTTAACATTGGAAAGATGCTTTTGAATTTGATCAGTGGGCTGAGGTGTAAATATATTGGACTCATTTTGGTTAAATGAGAAACAATTCATATATTCAAGTGAATATACACTACTTTTCATTCCATTCACCCCAATAGAAGGAGAAAGATTCATCCAAACTTTACACAATGCACCTTTATTACAAAACAGGGCAATTTCTTTCATTATATATTTTTTGGAATATTCCATAGAACTTATTGGAAATGTATGACCTTTGTATGACTATTTGAAATTTAGCACAGCTTGTCTAAATCTAAGGGACTGCAAAGATTTGTAAGTCTGTCATTCACCAGCTGAATATTTGCAGTAATCAATGTATATGTATATCAATGTATCAATGTATATCAATGAAATGTATATATTTTGTTTTCCCATAACTTCCTCTGGAAAATCTGTTTTCTTTTTAAAAATGTTCATTTCATCTGGAGTTTCTGTATTCGTGTGTTTCATTGTTTGGATAAAGTGTGATTCGAAGTCACTCTGTGCAGCTCGGTTGCTATGGTTACTACTGATGATCATGCTGCCCATGTTAAGGTGCCGTAAAGTAGAGTACTATGGTAACTTCAGTCAGATCTTGCCATATGTGCAGACTCTAAACAGAGTACGAGAATGACACTGAGTTAGAGAGTTAACTCTCAACCATAGAAGCTTCTATACATCAGTAGTGACGTAGCTTCTTCACACGTCCCTCTGAGGCACATGCGTGTAGTTGTTCCACGTGGGGTCACGGGGTCAAAGGACAGACACAGCCAGCAGCACTGCCCCTGGGGCAGGTTGAGCTTTAGCCTCATCCGTCAGAACACGTTTTCTAAATCTTCTTTCTAAGTCTTTTTCCCTTTGTTGATTTTCTCTCACAGTGCAATGTTAAACTTATTTCATACAGGTTTACACACAAAATCTGATTGTGGGTTTGATCTCAACAAAACCAAGAATTGTTTCATTCACTAATGTATGGAAAAGTCATGCAGATGTCGAAAAGTACACTTTTCAGATGCAGGGGAGGGATAATGTGAAACATGCATGGTTCTGTTTCTCATCAAAAATTGACGCAGATTTCCAAGTCAATAGTTTGTGAAAGGTCTTTGGAAACACCCTTTACATTGAATACATTTTCTTTTCGAGAGCACTGACAATATTATTTGTGCTCTGGGGCTGTTTTGGAGCCCGACAGGTGTGAAGCTACTGAACCCTGAGCACTTTTTTTGTCGAAGCTCCAAGGCTCAGTTTTATTCCACGGCTGTCGGCTGGGCCTTGTTGCTGGGAACGTCTCTGAAGATCCACATCTGACTAAAAGCAAATTGTAGGATAAAGTTCAGGGAGAAACTAAACCCAAAAGATGCTAACATTTGTTTTATTTATCTTCAAATTTTCATTTCTGCACCAATTTCCCCATCCTGTCTTAGTCTATCCATCTGTGGCCAATATTTCGTTTTTCCTCTCCTTCCACCATCCCCACCCCCTCCCTCCCTCCCGCTCTCTCTTTCCTTGCTCTTAATCTGACTTTGTTCCTTCTTGCTCTTGTTTTCTCATTTCGAGGCCTGAAAGCTGCGCTGTGGATCTCTTACCCAGCAGGACACCATGCAGTGATAGATGGCCACTGACAGGGTCCGACACAATTCAAGCAGCCATATGCTCCCGTGGAAAAAAAAAGAAAATGAAGAGGATTCACAAGTGGCCAAAGGAAAAACACACCAAACCCCTTTCCGAGCTACACATTCACTAATATATAGGGAACACTTTGGGCAGTCGTACAAAGAGGGAAATTCATTTATATCTGTTTTCACCCCTGTCAATCAATCAATCAATTAGTTAGTCAGACAGTTCTTGAGCTATTGATTTGTGCAAGATGCTGTAAAAACAGCAAGATTAATTAATAGAAAATTGGGTGAAGGGCTGTTGTAGTGATCAGGGCCAAATTTATAAAATGACGTGGAATTAATATTTTTTCACTTTATTACATTTTGCAAGATGGGGTAGGTTTCATATTTTCACTTATTTCTCAGAAAGAAATCAATAAGATATGATATATTTACATAGATAAATATAAGAGTATGTGTAAAAGTGCTTGCACAATGGTGCAGCTTGACTTAATTTCAGGACTATTCTGCCTTTGTGCAGTTATGAGAGTGGTATCTTTATAGTCACAACACATGTATAATGAAATGCTGATGGAGCAAACCTCCAGATGCCAAGAGCTCTAAGAAATATCAAGCTTGAGTATTAAAACCAATATGAAATACTGTACAAA
Organism: Chascanopsetta lugubris; assembly: GCA_016785325.1. Taxonomy (NCBI): domain Eukaryota; kingdom Metazoa; phylum Chordata; class Actinopteri; order Pleuronectiformes; family Bothidae; genus Chascanopsetta; species Chascanopsetta lugubris. The sequence goes on along the minus strand of JAFBJT010106061.1, from coordinate 19,890 downwards.
TGTTACATTCTGTACACAGAGAATTTAGAGCCACTCAAATGATAATAGATCAAATCAAATTGAATCCCATGTTGCATACAAATCGATGGGGAACAGACAGGATAGATGAGTGCACGTGAAGTTCAAATACATATTTCATGAGAAAAAGTCTTGCAATGTCACTTTTTTTGGACATAAAATATTTTCATATAAAGACTTTTTATATAAAAACTATTGAAAACTGTTTGACTGTTTTCTTATGCTACAATAAAAAAGGAGAGGCTCTCTTGGTAAGATAAGCAGGACAGAGCGAGGAAGTGCGAAAGATACTGCGTTGCTTCTTCTTTCAACACGAGGTCACACTCTCTGATCAACAGTTGCAGCTTCCGATACTTGCAGAATGGCCCGCAAACTATAGATCGAACTTTCCAGACATGAATACATACAGACAGATGCACGAAAATCCAATGCCAACGTTTTGAAAAATGGAAGAGAAATCAAGGAAATAAAAATGTCTCTCGCTGGTAATGAAGTTAACATGTTTCCCCTCAGGATAACTGCCACACCTGGGTGACTACAGCGATCACACACACACACACACACACACACACACACAAAGGCTATCAGACATCATGCAACAGACCCATCCCCTCGCTGTGTGGTGGCTCAGTGCAGCAGTCAGTGCCATGCGATGAAATCTGACACAAAACGTATGTTTTCTAGAGTTTCGAGGAGGAATCTGGAGGTTGGACGTCATGCCAAACAATCATAGGAAAGGAAGGACTGCTTTCAAACATTTCCCATGCATCAGCCTATTAAAATGACATTCGTTTGCAGGTTGCTGGCACTTTTCATGGGGCATATTGCAAACACATGGAATCGCACGTTATGTCCATCTGTGGTTTAAACACTCTAGGTATTCTCCCCATCCAAAAAAAAAATAAAAAAAGCCCCAGATATTTCTGAATCTGTGCACTACATGTGGAAAGAGTAAAGGGGGGGGGGAGTAGGCTATATGGTAATCAAGAGGTTGTCACGCCTGGCTCACATCCCAGTTTCTAATTGTTAGCTGACAGGTGAGCGTTGTGACTAGCTCGTCATAAATCCTGCTGAACACGCCAAGACCTCTCCGCGTGAGGACACTGACTGTGCCAAACTGACACCACGGTGTGCCACAGGGCTCGGTTCCCGAGTCCAAAGCTTTTTGCTGTGTACATGAACATGACTAATCTAATCATACCAATTATTCCGAGAATGTTTCTTATTAGAGGCAAAGGAATTAAACACAATCCTGCTAAAAAGATGCACATGGTGGCTGAGAGGCAGCCGACTGAATCCTCCCGAAAACCACAGATGCTTGTTGCTGAAACTTCCCCGCAGGGATATAAGGTTGCAAGTATGGGTCAAAATAAACCACAGAGCAAATGAGCAGGTATTATTTCACTCAGACAGACTCAGAGTGCATATGATTATCACTGTGGTTCTATAGAGCGGAGGATTCACACCTGTACAACTCAGGGAACGGCTTCATGATTTAATGTTTTCTTCTCTTGACTCAGGTGTTGCTTTGCTCTGCAGCTGTCGGACAGGTTTGGCTGCACAGGTCAAACTCAGACATCCAATGCTCTTTTTTCTCTCCTGTTCAACTTCCTCCAGCCAACATTTCAATTTTCTGTCCCGGGATGAGGCCGGGTGCATTGTGGGTGATTTTCACAGCACATTACCAGTTTATCATTCTGAAACACTGATTACTGTAGAATATCTACAATAAACCCCAAATTGAACAAATCTCCTGTATCTGCAAAACCTATGATGCAAGCAAACAATACAAATGTTCCGTCAACTCCAGCGCGAGAGACAGAAACTCTGCAGCACTTGTTTGAGTTCACATTTGGAAGCACTGTTCCTGACCAATATGTACATCTGATGGTGATCCAAAGCTTAGGATAAGCATTCGGATAAAAGCGCTGCATACTCGGCCTGCAGCAGAATCATGATGTTTGACTCCCTGCTTGCTGGCGGTGAAGCACAGCAGGCTTCCAGACCCTCTCTCGTTAAAATGCACAATGAAGCAAACGGTGAGTTGGGCGATGAGTGATGTGTAAAAACATAAACACACGTTTTGAACGCTTTTTGATTCACCACCAGACTTTTTACAATATCCACACCGATCTGATGTGATAAGTGATACTCACATGCATGAATATAATCGTACGTATCTGCAAATTAAATGGAATAGACTGGTTCTCCTGCCATCATGAGAACTGGCTCCTCTTCAGGATTGCAGTGTGAAGCTCATAAATCATTATTCAGCTGGAGATGGACTGAAGCAGCTGCAACATCCAGACCAAAACCCAGCACTACTCCAATAGCCCACGTGAGAGGGTACTCTAAATAAAGATAATGCAGATGATGCAGAACCAACTCCATTTCTTCCTTGGAGACAAAAAAAAGATCTAATTAAGAAAATATACTAGAGGAGGATAAGGGGCATTCTCCACTGTTAGAAGTAAATATGGTTTGATTTTGAAATGAGTAAAACCAGAGGGTTGAATCTGGAGGTCAGCTGTGCAGGTTGTTTTAATGAAAACATTTTCATGTTCAGTTAAATCCCCTCTCAGTGTCTGCTCCTCATGTTTGTGTTTACAGATTTTAAACCTCGTGTGTTTTTCCTCTGATTCACCGTGATGATTCAGTTTCAGATTTTGTTATTACCAAGCAAAAGTAAAACGGTTTGAAGGAGTTCCAGCAATACCAAATGTAAAATCTGAAAGTTGCACGGTGGATTCAAAGATGTGCTCCGATACTAGTACATCTAAAGTCAGTGATCATTGTTGTGTGACCTGGTGCAGTTTGAAACCTTTTCAAAGTTACTGATGCATCTAAAAGTCCTTCGCTGCATGCTGTAGTTGTTGTTGTTGTACTTGTGGCACTTCACATTCTTCAGTGCTTTAAAATTATTACCTAAAAACAAATTGTGATTCAGATTCTTATAGTAGAAGTAAAAAAAATAACAATAACGACGACCTCTCTCCATAGTTTCATGAACAGTGCTTGGCACCTCTGACACTCCATATTGACTCTCCTCTCCTGTTTCATTTCGGTGGAGGCCTGCAGCTCAGGACGAGAGGCTCCTGGCTGTGACTGCGGCACCTCAGCGTCACTTCAAAGAGAGGGGCTCAGATTTGAGTGTCTGATGTACCCTCGGCGATGTTTACTTAAACCTAACAACTGATTAGGCATCGTAAACAGTGGTGTGACTTGATACAGCGCATGTGAGATCAGACTAAGAGGGAGAGCGGGACCAAATCAGGCTGCGGACCGTCTACCTGCTCTTGACGCCAACGTCTGACTCATCTGCATCATCGTCTTTAATCTGATCGCGCTGAGCGCAGCTTTGCTTCATCACAGCGCTAAGTCGCCCTGCAACTGGCCACTGTGTAGTCTGCTGTCTGCAGGGGTTTTTAACCACACCCTCTTTTACTCCAACATGCAGACGGTCCTAATTCCTCTGAGGAGTTCCAAATGGATCAAAGTCCAGAATTTCACGCATTCATTTATGTTTCATGAATTTGAGTGGTCCCGCTTTTTTCTTTTTGTGATTCTGACCCTGTCCGACTTTAGAATCTAGGTTAGTGCTGCTCCCTCCTGAGGAGACGCCCTACTTGGGACGACTAGTCTCATCTACACAGCTGCTCTTCTCTGTCTGTGTCTCCAAAACCAAAAAGAAATCTGTATATCTATCTATCTATAATAATATTGATAGTGATTCTTTATCATTCAGCACCACAGACACACAGTATCAAGAAACACACACAATAATGTAAAAGTACCAAAGCAGTTTTACCCCTATAGTCCAGCAGTATCAGGATAAATGTACACTTTACCGAAGTACATCACAGACAACCATAGACATGATTTCCTGAATTCATCTTTTAACCTTAAACACAAAAATTTGCGTTCACTGACCGCTGCATTAAAAAAAGTATCAAATAAACATACAGACTTTCACACAAAGTCAAAATACACAAAATGAATCTAAATGTAAACATGACAAAGAAAAGAGACAGTTGGACGAGGAAATCCCTGACGGAGGGTTTTAATGAAATGAGAAGATGCCGACCATGACCCTGTCTGAGCCCGAGCTATTTGCTCAACGTAATACTCATCTGTGTGTCTCTGTGAGATAGAGAGGCTTGGACCGGCCCCATTATTGATGGCTCTAACAAGGGCGGGTCAAAGGTCAGATGGTGGTGAGTGGAAAAGGATGGGGCAAGACTGTTAAAGGTCTTTTAAACACCACCTGCCTTCGTACACACACACACACACACGCACGCACACACACAAACACTGATTGTTACCAGACCATATTTAAACAAATACCTATTCCCTCTGTAACCCAGTGAATCTCAAACACAGACATGGGAGGTCCTTACACAGATTCCAGTTTACACAACATGCTTAAGTGTGATAATGACATTTCAACGCCAACACATTCACTCTCTCATCACTCTCTCTCTAATTATTCTGACCTATTTCCTGTCTGAAAAACACAAAAGCCCGCACCAGAGACAACCCCGCGCACAACAAAGAAAAACACAGCGGCTCCACCATCGCTATCTGTAGAAAAATACTCCTCTACAACATTCCCCCGCGGGGCCTACCTTGGCAGAAAGTGTCTGTGAGAATACTTCACAGTAAATCAGCTTTGGGTAAATAAAGTCCTTCTGCTTGGCCTAACCACTCTCCTCGCCTCACTCTCCTCGCTTCTCGCCGCCAAAAAGGCAGATAACAAAGATGGCACCTGCTCAAGAACAGCACGGTACCACTCTCTGCCTCTTAACGCCAAACTTTTATTACATTTGTGCAACTAATGGATGCAGAGCCTACACCAGGGTTGTCCAAACTACGGCGGCCCACCATCCGTTTTTCATTGGCCTGTATCAAAGTCTAAAAATATAATGGATAATGGCCGCAACATGATATTTGTACAGCATGTCAGCGGCGACGCATTTCTGCATTCGCACTTTAGATTGCCGTAACTCCGTCCCAGTTTGCACTATCAGAAAGATTCAAACGGTTTCCGAAAGCTGAGACATTCCACTTTACAGCCAATGTAGTGTCATTAGGGTAATTTCACTCCTGCCTCTCCTGGAACCCCAGAAAACAGCGCCTGTGAGTGACAGAGTGGAGAGATACACACAGCGGAGCAGCGAGAGAAAACTTTCACTGATGTTTTTCGTGAAAAAATTTCAGAAAGAAGATCTTCCAGGGTGATAAACCCTCCACTGAGGGTTAGAGGAGGCTTTGTGGTGGAAGGAGCAACTTCTAGTGAAGAAAGGTAACATCTGGCTTTTTGAATTTCTGGATGATGATGATGATGATAATGATGTGTGTGAGTGCGTGTTTGTGTGTTGTTTTTTTAGAATAGTGTAACATTACAAAGTCAGAGTTTGTCTTGTAATGTGTGTAAAGTAGGGGGGCCCAATACGTCGATCGCGATCGACCGGCCGATCGCCGGAAACGTTTCGTCACGCGTCAACACGGGAGAGAGAGAGAGAGAGATACAGAGAGAGAGACACACACACACACAGAACGAGAAATCTGGTCTGCAAGAGGGAGGGAGAGAGAGATGTGAAGGGAGAGAGGGAGCATGGCAAAGAGAGAGAGAAATGGAGTGTGGGCACCACTGGTGTAAATGCTATAAAATGACAGTAACTCAATGTTGTTTTAGCTGTGTAGTTGATGGAGGAGGTGAGGAGATGTTCACCACAAGTCATAGGGGGGAGGATATTAATGTGTGATGAAACATTCGTCGGTCCATCATTTCCATTTTATGGCCTGTATTTGTACATTAACGGCAAAGAGTCACCATTTCTTTTCGAAATGGTTTTACACTTGATAAATTCCAACTTCAACATGCAAAATCTGTAATCAATGCTCAAATTCATTGTGTTTTTCCCAATAAATATCTAAAAATCGATTCTGTTTTCTGCTTTTCTTCAATTTAAACCGCTATTTCACTGTTATAAAATGCAGTGAATCGTATAAAACTGACAGATATTCTGTAATTTACCTGCATTACATTTTTTACTAACATTATTGCATTAGAAGTGAGGCAGTATACGTCACCTCGTGAGTGGCCCGGTCCTTCATATATTTTTCTGTATGTGGCCCTCAGGAAAAAAAAACCTGGCCTACACCATCACCTACATCGGCTACGTAGTGAGCATTTACACACTTGTGCCATTGTGTTCATTAATGGCGGAGGTGAGGGGGCGTGGCTGGGGGTGGCGGCCTCACACTGACTCTTGACCATCCCACTGGCCACAGCTGTCTGAGGTTACCCCCAGCGGAATCTTCCCCCACTGTGTCAACAGCAAGACTGGATGGACACTTGAGCTGCACTCACATCCCATAATGTAACATCAAATGAGAATCAATTTATCAAACACAATCGTACACACATTGGTAAATGTAAAAGTAAATAAAGGTAAAAATAAATATGAATATGATAAAAGACTATACGTTTGGATATTTGTAAATAAGCTGTATCATGCACCACATTTACCCCCTTGTTTACTTACGAGATGATTGTATGTTTACTCAATTGTGATTTTGATGCCTAACTACAAAAAAAATGAATACAACTATGACCATAAGTTCCATTCAGGCCCCCCAATCAGAATGTCCCTGCCCTACCACTGGAGTCCATACACAGAGTGGTGTTGGGGTTTTTATGGCGCCGCCTTTAACTGACTTGAGTTTGGCCTCTGATGGACAAAAAGATGCCACCGATCAATGCCCACGTATTAACTGACCGATAACAAGAACCATAGCATCATGAGCTAAAAGGCTAAAACGCTACATGTGGTTCTAATGAAAAACTCAAACGATGCAAAGACGTCAACAAGGTGAGAAAATAACTTTCCTGTGGTGATTCATTATCGCCTCAACTTTTACTGCATTGGTATTTCTAAAGTTTTCCCCCCTGTGAAGTGAATATTTACCTTTAAATAAATGTTCATGGTGAAGTAATAACATACTAGAGAGCCGGAGCTTTAAAGGAGCAATGCATTTCTTTAAAATAATAAGTAAATCACCATTTCTTTTATTTTCACTTCTCAGGGAATAACCTCCATGTTGGAGCACAGTGAGCAAGTGGTCACACCCTCGCTGCGACAGGAAGCCGTGGAGTTTGTGGGAAGTGTGGTCTTAATTTCCAGAGACATGTGTGAAACAGAGGTTTGATTTTAATCCGTTTACTATTATTTTTGATACCAAGATTTGACAATTCAGCTTTTATTGACAGAACAAAATGATAGTGTGGCTGTGAGGTGTTCTCAAAACATAACCAAGAGCTGAGGCCTTTGTCAAACTCAAAATGACTGCAAATAATTCTACACATAATGAGAAAGTCTTATATTATACAGTATATAGTAGTGACACGCAAATTCGCCATATGTCACTAAAACGAAAGCACTGTAGCTTTAAGTATAGTCATTCTAATCTGACTGTTACGGCCAAATAATATAGATTAAACAGTTAAACACAACATTTCAAAGTTCACACTTTACCTTCACGGACAACACGTTGTGGTGTCAAAATTATAGGCTGTGTGTGGGTGTGCGTGGCGGCCTTGTCACACAAAGTGAATGATGGTGTGTTGTTACCACACCACTCCTAACCTGAACTCCTGAACCGACTCCTCGTGCACACAGACCACTCAAAAGTTCATCCACGATGGATCTGATGACTTCGATCGATCTAACACGGTGTTTCCTTTTACTCATGGATGTCATTTCAAAGAACAACGATTTTACGGATAGTGCAGAGCAGCATGGTGAAACTTACAGGAAACTATTTGCAAAAATAACAGAATAAATGTGGCGAACTCTCTTCGTGTAGCTCAGTGTCCAGGAGCATAATTATTTCTCCAGAAGTCCTTTGACTTCAGGACCCACAGAGTTCCAAATCCCCCACCCACTGGTTTTTAAATGCTAAAGAGGACCCGTAGAATGTTTTTGTACGGAGTCTTGCGCGGTGTCGGCAAAAGTTGAAGATCATTGACCGCAAAATATCTGCTTTTGCAATTATATGTTTCAATTGTTTTGTCCCCAATCCATGTTTTCAGATTCAACCAGCTCACCCACAATCGATCTTTGTTAGCAACTCCTTCCTATGAGCCAACAACTTTAAGCAACAAATAAACATCTCCTCCCCTGCAGTTTGTGTTAAAGTCAATCCCGGTGGCAGATAAGAGACGTGGGCCACCCAACGCACGGAGCCCACAGTTCCCACTGCAGTCAGCCCCAGTTAACTGTTCCCAGTGAGGACATCAGAGCTGTGTTTACTGGCCTGTGCTGCTGCACCCCTTTATCCATCCCCAACATTCCTGCTTTACAAATTACATTTGTCATTCTGAAAGCTGATGGTTTACATTGGCATGCTTTGAACCTCTTGTGAGTGTAGGGGGGGGGGGGATATGTCCACGTCTGCATGTGCATGACACAAGGGTCCAAACTTCGCTGTGTGAGTGCGGACATTGTCTTTTTGTCTTTCTGAGTGATGTGTGTGTGTGTGTGATCTCCTACCTGTTATTGTGATGTTGCTGTAGATGTTGGACAGTTGCTCTTTGAGCAGGACGAGCTGTGTGGACGCAGCCTTCGGGGGGGGGGGGATATGTCCACGTCTGCATGTGCATGACACAAGGGTCCAAACTTCGCTGTGTGAGCGCGGACATTGTCTTTTTGTCTTTCTGAGTGATGTGTGTGTGTGTGTGTGTGTGTGATCTCCTACCTGTTATTGTGATGTTGCTGTAGATGTTGGACAGTTGCTCTTTGAGCAGGACGAGCTGTGTGGACGCAGCCTTCTCCCTCTGCAGCTCCAGCATGATATCTGGATGACTGGCCAGTTTGCAGCCTTTCTGTTTGTCCAGGGCGATGTCGCTGCGCACGATATCTGCACCACGGGAGGGAAATACACACAACTGTGACATTTCTCTTTGAATGACGTCATCATTAAATCCCTTACTTCATCCAAAAAAAAATTGTACGCGTGCATCATTCTTTTGAATCTGACCTTTTTCAACACATTTATCACAATTGTATTTTTTTTTCTTTTTGCTTTGCTTTTTTAAAGAATTGTATGTACATCTGTTGCCTTCTGATGTAAATTTGCTCTATTTTGGTACAAATTGTTTTGCTTTTTGAGACTCCTGCTACTTTTTGGCACTGTTTTATAAATCTTTGATGCACATTTGTTGCCTTTTGAATACAGAATTAGTGAGTTATAATTATATGTAATAATAAACTACTATGAACAGTGAGTTGATTCAGTATATGTCGCTTTAAAGAATCAACTTCATTGGTCAAGTTTGTGCATACAAACGGAGTTTAGCAGACAATGAAACTGACTAATTAAATAAAGGTTTTTTTTAAGTAATAAAAAAAACATCTTCCTGTTAAATGTGTCCTGTTATCCTGGACACCATGTTGGAAAAACAACGTCCAAATTGTCCTATAAACATTCGAATGTTTTTATTTTGTATGCTCACAGAGGACTCTGAAGCCTTACAAAGTTACAACCAAATAAATGTTGACTTTTTAAAACAGATGTGTATTCACTGCTTTGAGGTAAAATTCAATTGTGTCAAATTGGCAGATTGTTAGGACTAAGATTTTGATCAAGATCCAAAAGCCATTACCACCATAAAAGTGGAATTTACTGCGGGGTGCAAACAAGCGCTGGGTTTTACTCTGTGTCTCCGACTAACGACGGGGAGCCTTCTTACGGGAGAAATGACGCCGAGTTAAAAAAATTAAATACAATAAAATAAAATAAAAACTTTTACTCTGTGCGTCACGGATCAACGAGATTCGGAGCGTCAAAGAGTGTGGAAAGGAGTAGAAGCAGGTAGAAGAGAAGCGTCTGTTGTAATCACCGTCCTCGTAGTTCTTCAGGTAATAGTCGGGTCCGGGCCCCCTGAACTTGGCGAGATTCTTCTGGTTGTTAAACTGCAGGAAGTCGGTGCGTTTTCCACCAAAGCGCAGAAAGGCTGGGGACAGGCCGCGAGCCAGGGTCACCAGCCGCTTGGAGCTGGACACACACACAAACACACGCACACACACGCACACGCAAGTCGGTGGAGGAGATAAACACACGCATACATTAAAACGTTTTCCTGAGAACGAATAATTCCATTTCCTCATTTTCCCAAACTATTATCGCTTATCTGAAGCAGAGAGGACAGACGAAAAAGTCGTGTGTAGTTTTGTGTGTGTACGTGTGTGTACGCATGTGTGGTATCAGCGTGAGGCTCCTCAGGCCTCGTCGTGAAAAATCAGCACTGTTTCCCTCCATCACATCAGTTGAATCACTTCCGGTGGAAAACAAACATCAGGAAGCAGCCACAGCAGGTACGGAGCAGAGGTGGGCGTGGCCCCAGGGAATTTAACAACAACAACACACACACACACACACACTACACACACACGCGGCTTTTTACAATAATGGGAAAATGATCATTTTCTGCACATCTCTATGGCACTCGTCCTTTACACGGCACATGTAAATTTATTGCACACGGTACATAAATATACATTCGCGTACTTTTTTGCACTCTTCCGTTTATTTGTTTCTATAACTTTATGCTATTCCGTGTTTGGAAAGATTGTAACATACTGTTTTCTTCCAACATTGAGTTTCATCACAAGTATTAAATAATGTTTTATCGTCATTAGTTTTAAGCTATTAGAGTCAACTAAAACAGTACGTTTAATTTAATGTAATTAAATTCACAACATGCAGTGTATGGAGAACAATTAAAATTCCTAATTTTACTTTCTATTTTCTTTCAACAGAAATTAAACACATTTTGAATACTTGGTCTCAGCGCTTTTACAGAGTTTTTTCTCCTGGTTTTACAGTGAAAGGCCGTTCCGCTTGATCTATTTCTATGTTTGGAATCGGTATGGTGATACAGAATGAATCCAGTAAGGCTCCCATACAGTCTGTTGATTTACTGAAAAAACAATTAATACATTATTTTGGTCAATTAGTAGTTTTTCACCTATTTCCAACTTTTCTACAATTCGCACAATTCTATTCAACTCGCACACAGTGACTCTACAGTCAAAAATATAGGCCCTTTGATTAAGTTTGTATACGTGTCGTTTTATAGTGTTTCCAAAAAACGAAAATAAAAACGTATCTGAAAACAGCTTTTTTTTCAGAATGGCAAATAAGAATAAAATAAAATGACGAATTGTGACAGTCAGCCTCTGCTCCATACGTTGACAATAAAAATGGTAAAGATTAAAAAAAGGTGGCAGCCAAGAGGCCTGCGGGTTTTTAAAGAGAACAAAGTGTTTTAGTTTGTCAACTTTAACTACTATGAATCAAATTGTACTTGATAGAGTCCGATATAGGATTATATATATTGAATAGTTCATTAATTATGAAATGACTGGACTGTAGGAATACACCTATAGCACAGCTGTAAACAGAGTAGTGGTGCATCTCTGTTATTGATTTTTTTTTAAACTGCTGAGTCTGTGTCCACGTGTTGTCTCCACTTGATTAAACGCTAGATACATAACTGGGTCACTTTCTGCCTCATCACTCTCCTCTTCTCTTCTCTTCTCTGACACTGACTCAGCGATTTTGAAGCAAAACAACGGTGATGACACAAGCAGCACCTGGCGGAGCCTCGTGCAGTCTGCTCTCGCCCTCTCCTCAGCCTCAGCATCAACTGGGAATTTATGGAGTTATTTTTATTATTTCACTTTATTTTTGCCAGGTTTTAAATTTCCACCATGTCATGTTTCATATGGTCCAAACATGTGCGAGTTCAACTCCGATCTGACGTTTTTAGCTGTTCTGAGAAAATGCACTGAGGCGAGAAGTAAAAAAAAAAAATACACAAAAAAAAAAATACAAAAAATAATTTAAAAATAGATAAATACACATATTGGAACAACATGGCTGGCGGTGGACTTAAGCTCGTTCAGTGGTTTGAAATAAAAACCTCAGCTTTAACAACTTGTGGCACAGGCTGTCTGCAGTGTGCAGGGTGAACGTGGGCCCTGTGCTGCAGGCGCACTGCTTCCGTACAGATACATACAACTAATGCCAACAGTTTTGAACTGATCTTTCACGTGTGCAAAAATAAATTCACTCTTAAATGTATCTGACCAAACTGAATCCGTTTCCTGGCGGGGGGGGGGGGCACGTGCTGACTCCCTCCATATACAACGTGTCCTCGTGCGTAAAATGGATTTTTTGGTTTTTGTTTTAAACACACTGAGCCATAAAGAAAGCGACGTGTTGTTGATCAACTCCGAGGAGCCCCCCACCCCACCCCACCTTCGGTACCTGAGGAAGTCGAGCCAGCCGTCCTTCACGATCGAAGGGTCCAGCTGCAGGGAGAGGAAGTTGTCGCTGAGGACTCGGATCGGACTGCGCGTGTTGACATCCAGCAGAACCAGGGTCCGCTCCATGAAGCCCGGCCGCTTCACGCCGGCTGCCGCCCTCTGGTAGGCAGCAGCAGCAGCCGAGGAAGAGGAGGAGGAGGAGGAGGAAGAGGAGGAGGAGGATGAAGAAGAGAGCACCGACTGCACCATCAAAGTGGCCAGAGATGCCAGCCACATGGACGACCACGGGAAGGCGCACACCAGGGATTTGGGCATCTTCCTTCGCTTTGGATCAGTTGTGCGTAATGACGCAAAATCTCCGAGAGACTCGCTTTTGAATTTTTTTTTTTTTTTTAATCCTGCGCCAAAGTTCGCTCGATGCTTGTTCTTCACCTCGGTCGCATAGATCTGCTTCTGTCTTCCTGTCTCACTCTCTCTCTCTCTCTCTCTCTCTCTCCCTCTGCCTCATCCCCCACCCTTCTGTGTTTTGGGGGGAGGGGAGGGGAGGGGGGGAGGGGGGTGGGCTCCTCACTCACTCTCAGAAGCGCACGCCCCGAGCCCAGCCTTCCCTTCCCTTCCCTTCCCCTCCCTCGGATGGGGAGAGGCAGCAGCTGGCAGGAGGAGAGGAGGCAGCACCGCCCCTCTAACGTTCTCGGAGGTATGAGAGCAAACATCCCCCAAAGTAGTTTCCTCAGCTCGTGTGGCTTAAAACTACAACCTCAGGAGGAGGCTGTGTGTGTGTGTGTGTGTGTGTGTGTGTGTGTGTGTGTGTGTGTGTGTGTGTGTGTAGAGAGCAGGAGTTGCTGATCATATATGTTATAAAGAAGAGGAGTGAGCGTTTGAAGATGAGTTTGTCGGAGTGACATGTTCCATGAATACAAACCGGTGTGCTCTCTGCACATTATTAACTCGTGTGGTTTTGGGAGACAAAAATATATGATGACGTCAGCATGTTCACAGTCTGAGCTTTAAAGCCTGTTAGTGTCTTGATTAAAGGATGATGTACGGGTGTGTGTGTGTGTGTGTGGGTGTGTGTGTGTGTGTCACTTGAGTTGTATTTTCTCAATAAATAGTTCGGAATATTTTCTCGAAACATGGAGGAAATGTAAAATCATAGAAATATAATTTGTAGGACAACTCCAGAGAGTAAAACTTGGTAGAAGGTGCAGCAGCAACAAGTGTGCGCAACTATTTGCAGGATGATGGAGACAAATGTTTCATGGATGCAAAAAGGCTGACTAAGCAGTAATATTAATTTATAAGGGGGGATGTAAATAAATAATTGAGCAGGTAAATAAAGAGATGTCGAAATAAACAAATACATAAATAATGAAACAAATAAAAAATATAAATATTTTAAAAAATCTATTCCAATGAATAACAATCATTGCAAAGAGTAAAAAAATGAATAAAAATAAACTTTCTTATTGAAAATGAACCCATGCACATGTTCGGGCCTGTCCGCAGAAAGCTGACGTCAAACGGGCCCAGAACACACTCATCTGCTCTGTACTCAGTCAGACACACTGAAGGTCACCGCGCTCTGCGAATCACGTGATCCAGCAGAGTCTGTGTTGATTCCTACAAACAAGAAAATACACATGTTATTTCACGCAGATATTTTCAAAAACAATCTCTTTACTTTCCACTTTTAAGACACTTGTTTGGAGCAAACGTTGGCCTCTCGGTGATTGCAGTCTCCGCATGGAGCTCACCTATAAACTGGTTATATGGCTCTTTCTCTCAGGGCACCAAACTAAATGCAGTAGTATATATATATATATTTTTTTTTACACTCCCTGTTTTTCTGCTCGTGGTCGTTCAAGGTCACACATGAGCATCTGAATCTGCATATGCAAGGCATAAAAAGGTGTGAAGGACTGATTTTTTCCATGACGAGGTAAAACGAAGGAAAAGGAAAACAGAGCCCTGGATCGTTTACGCGTCTTTACGCACGGAAAGGTTCCATTGAGCAGCTCGAAGCAAACCCTGCAGGATGTATTTATAATAAACCTGCCCTGCACATTAGGACACAGGGTCACATGGACAGGAGTCTGTATGGATCAGCAGCACAATCAAACATCCTCCTTTCACATCATAATGAACATGTGGTTCCAATGGAGCCCAACCTCCTTGTTTCCAGTAGAAGGTTATTCCAGTCTTAAAAGGCTAAATGTGGAATCAGCTCCTCGACGTTAAACCGTGTTAACGCGTCAAACAGATCATTACCCCTGGATGTTGGTTCTGGACAGAGTCACAGGAAACTTTAGCCAAACGAAACAGGCGTGTGATTCCACAACATTTCAAATAGGAAATTAAATGTTTACCTGTGTGATTAGTGTTTTACTGTGTTTTACTGAGCATTCGTGTAGAGTTGAAGTGGCTTTAAATGGCTGACTCCTTTTAACCGACCACAGTAAATGAGGAGGGGATTTTTAAAAAATCCTATTCATAATTTGTATATACTTTATTCCAGTTTTCACGTCATTATTATTTTTTAGTGTTTTCGACCATTTTTGAGACTCACGTTGAAATGAACTTTGTCGATGAATAACTCAGTGATTTGCATCAAAAGGTAAATAACGTATTTCTGTATGTTCGGGAAAAAAAGTCTGATGGCGCGAAACTTGTCTTGCGACACAGGAGCTGCGCTGAAACACTGTTTGTTTAGGTTATTTTGACAAGTTTAAAGTGACTTCCTGCGCTAATACACCAGAAAATGACGCAGTCTGTGAGGAAATCCATTTGGACTCAGCTGCTTCTGCTGAGGTTAAACTTTGTGTGTTTCAGTACAAAACAATGTTGTTTTAAGGTGAATCTGAAATCATTTCCCCACAATATAGGAACACACATATCACAATGTTTAATTGATATGAAGTCGAACAATAAGGGGTTATCCCTTTATTACTGCTGTCACTCTGTAGGTACACCTCGAAATCACTGCTCTATTCATTTAAAACACGTGGCGGATTTACAGTGTTTTTCTTTTTTCTATTTTCAATATAACTATTATGACATGCACCAACAATATTAGAAACACCTCTGATTTTACTATGAATCGACCATTAAGCACTACTGGGGGGTTGTGGAGGTGTCCCTAATAAAGTGACCACTGAGTGTATATATTTAAATCACGTTTAATCACGTTTTAATCACAAAGTTTTGAAGTATATATTATCTTCCATCATGTGAAAATGGCCTCTTTTCAAACACTTGAAAACAATAACTTTAGTATAATAGAGCAAACTAACATGCATTTGTCCCATAAAAGCAATGGGATGGTGAAGGTTTGGAGTCAGTCACTTTCACTGCGGCTCCTGAGGCCTCATGTGTTTGTGTGTAAACTCTGTTTCTCGCGCTTTTACTGCGGATGTGTCGCTGATGGGAAGCAGAGAGGAGCTGCTGCTGCTGACAGTGTTTAAGACCTGCCACCATGCACCCCGCTTCACTTTCACACCTCGTGACAGACGAGGCAACACGCGCGGGCACGCACACACGCACGCACACACACACACACACACACACACACACACACACACACACACACACACACACACACACACACACACACACACACACACACAGGGGATATTGGAGACTGTATGGAGACTGCAGCAGAAATATCATGTATATAAAAAATAATGATAGCAATAATAACAACCATTAGAATGACTGTTATTATTATATTATTATTGTTGTCATTATTATTATTATCATTATTATCATTATTATCATTATTATCTCTATCCTCATTGTGCTGACTCACTGTCTCTTCTAACATCTGCACATCAGCTGTGTTTGCTCTATTAATATAAAGCTCCATTTCATGCATTCCATCCCATATAAACATTTTACATGAGAGTTATATTAGTTTTCAAAACTGCGGGATGAAACGTTTATTCTTCAAAAATGTGATACACAACAACTTTAGTGTTTGGCTATACATGAGTTATAGTTGGGTTTTTAATTTATTTTATTGAGTGTTATTAAAAAGTCTGAACTCAGGGCAGTGCAAATAGGCTGATAATACTGCCATCTAGTGGAGAGAAGGGGGAAATGCATATTCTTCCAGTCTAACATCAACCACAGTGAGTGAGCTCCATCTGTAATGTAAAACCACAGGATTTAATCGTAGTAGTAGTAGTTGGGGTATAGTAGTAATAGCAGTGATGGTGTGTTTGTAGTATTCCTATGTTTGCATATACATCATTATTACCACTTACTCTGTAGCAGCAGTAGCAGCAGCTGCAAGTGTATTGTGTTTTACTGCAGTAGTAGTAGAATTTGAATACTATATTGTTATTGTTGTTGTTTATTATCGTTGTTTACGGTTGTGGGTTGAATGATTCTCGATGCATGACATTAATCATTCATGACTGGGCATTTCCTGCCTTCTATTTTTAGAAAGTGGCAGAAAGCAAATAAGACAAGAGTTACGTCATTGATGTCATGTATATTTAACTAGACTCGAGTACCCCCCCCCTCCCTCCCTCTCTCTGTATCACACTCAGCTCTCCTTCGTGGATGTGACCACCCAGCTGCTGCTGCTCCATCCATCCATCCATCCATCCATCCATCCCATCCCATCCCCACACCACGTGACCCAATCTCTCCCACGTCCTTCACTGGCTCATTCAGCATGATGGCTGCGGATGCTGCGGATGCTCTCCGCCGCATCCTGCATCCGCACCGGCTCTCCGTCCTCCTCCTCCCCCTCCTCCTCCTCCTCCTCTCCTCGGTGCCGGACCCGGCCGCAGCGCTGCTCGGTGTCCGGCCGGAGGACACCCAGAGCGGGGAGCTGTCCGTGCAGGACGGGGTGCTGAGGGCGACCGAGGGCACCCGCTTCATGCTGCGGGTGTACTACTCTGCAGCGTCCGCAGCCGCGGAGCGTCCCAACATCACCGGCAGAGCCGACGCTGCACCTGCCGCGCCGTGGATCGCCTTCATCGAGGAGCCGGGGGGAGGGGACGGCGGCGCGGAGCCGGAGAGGAGCAGGCTGCGCGCCGGCGGGAACCCGTGCGAGGAGGAGAACTCCCGGAGCTCCGACATCGAGCTGCTCGGCTCCTCCCGGTCCGCGTCCAGCCTCAACTCGGTGCTGGTGGAGCTCCTCGCCAAGGACCTGCGCCGCGGCGAGGCGATCAAGTACTACTCCATGTGCGCCTTCGACGGCGCCAAGTGGGAGCACTTCAGCACCAGGGACTTCTGGCTGGCGGTGGTGGAGAGACCCCCCGCGGCGGACGTGTGGCTGCAGGCGGGGGTGTCCGTGCTGCTGCTGGCGCTGTCGGCTCTGTGCAGCGGCCTGAACATCAGCATGCTGGCCCTGGACCCCGTGGAGCTGCGCGTCCTGCAGAACAGCGGCACCGAGAAGGAGCAGCGGCACGCGCGCAACATCGAGTCCGTGCGTAAACACGGCAACTACATCCTGTGCACGGTGGTGCTGGGCAACGTGCTCACCAACACGTGCTTCGTGGTGTGGATGTGCCAGATCCTGGGCATGACCGTGCCCTCCACCGCCTTCTGCACCCTGGGGGTCTTCTTCATCGGCGAGATCCTGCCCCACTCGCTGGCGTCGCGCCACAGCCTCGCCATCGCCTCCAAGACCCTGTGCGCCACGCGGCTCCTCATGCTGCTCTTCTTCCCCATCGCCTACCCGGTGTCCAAGATCCTGGACATCATGCTGCACCAGGAGATCAGCAACTTCTACACGCGCGAGAAGCTGGTGGCCATGCTGCGCGTCACGGACCCCTACCACGACCTGGTCAAGGAGGAGCTCAACATCATCCAGGGGGCGCTGGAGCTGCGGACCAAGACGGTGGAGGACGTGCTGACCCCGCTGTCCGACTGCTACATGCTGACCTCGGACGCCGTGCTGGACTTCTGCACCATGTCGGACGTGATGCAGAGCGGCTTCACGCGCATCCCCGTGTACGAGAACGACAGGTCCAACATCGTGGACATCCTGTTCGTGAAGGACCTGGCCTTCGTGGACCCGGACGACTGCACGCCCCTGAAGACCATCACCCAGTTCTACAAGCACCCCATGCACTGCGTGTTCAACGACACCAAACTGGACGTGATGCTGGAGGAATTCAAGAGAGGTGAGTTCCACGCGCTCTCTCTGGAGGCTTTGATGGGGCCCGCGTGGCGTGGACGCACTTGGAAGCGTCGGTGGGTGGGTGGGTGGGGGTGGGGGGGCGGGGAGGAGGGGTCGAAAAAAAACAAAAAAAAAAGGGGGGGGGGGGGGGGGGGGGGGGGGGGGGGGGGGGGAGCTCACAGCAACGCACGGTGGGTGAAGCCCTCCGAGGAGCGCTCTGTGAAATGTGATCCAGTGTCCCACGGTGGGCCTGGGTCACGCGGAGGTGAGAGTGGGAGCCGTGGAGCGGGAGGAGGCGAGAGCAGCTGCAGAACTGATGGAGTGGGCGAGTCACTCTCTCACGTCGAGGACAACAGAGAGGGTGAACTTCGCCTCACCCCCCCACCCCCCACCCCCCCGTCAGCCATGTTACTACACCCTCGACTTCTTCAAGAGTATCAGCAGGGTCAGGGAGCAGCTCTGCTCCACCCTGAGAGGTGAAGTATTTTAATAACATACAAAATGTCCATGTGCTTTTATCCTATATGTTCACTGCAGGGGTTAGTCCATGGTGCGGAGCTGAATGAATCAAAGAGCTGTCATTGGATTCAATCCAGTTATCACTGAAAATGAGTGTGAATGCATACAGTGTGTTAGCGTTTTCACTGTATTCAATCCACTCATTTGCAAACTTTCTGATTCATTCATATTACTGAGGACTGACAGAGAACTTTTACTTTGTGTCGCCCGTTGCGTTGAACTTACACAGTAAAACAACATTGATATTTTATGTGTGATTGAAACACACAGAGTACAGGGTTCTTTTTTTTTGACCGTGTATCACAGCTGATAAAGTGCCGTCAGGGTCTCAGACTGTAGGTGTGAATGGGCAGGTAATGCAACTCTGATGGCTTTTCAAACAGAGTCTGGTTCTGCTATGGCCGGGGTGTCAAACATACGGCCCGCGGGCCAAAACTGGTCCACCAGAGGGTCCAATCCGGCCCGCGAGATGACCTCGCATCTGAAGTGTTAAAATGACGACATTACTCGCAAAGTTCTGATCAAATTAGCCGTCGTTCCAAATGTGTCCACTGGGGGTCAGACGTGACACCGTCAAGCAAGCGAAACATCAAGCTGGTGAAAATGTCCTGATGAACGGATTCGATCGTTTCGCAAAGGTATCTTAAGGATCTTGAATGCGAACACTTTCAGAATGTACTTTTTGGCGCTAAAGCAAAGCTATGGCTTTACTGGCCCCGCCCACTGCGATCAAGCCGGGCTACACATGTGGCCCCTGAACTCTCTGCTGCCTGGGTCTCCATCACAACACGACGTACAGGAGTCTCTGTCAAACAGCTCAAGCCGCTCCTCTGACGGACGGCATCGCATGGTCAAACGGAGACTCACTGTCGCGCACTGAGGCCA
>JAFBJT010106060.1:37518-55121 GCA_016785325.1 Chascanopsetta lugubris | reverse complement strand
TGACATTTACAGGAGCCAATAGCGCTGAGCCTCCGTCTCAGTCCCCCGCAGAGTTGACACTAAGTGTTTCAACCACACCCTTAGAAACACCTGCACCTGAATCTCACGCTGTACGCTGCATTTGAACAAGTGACTACGGATGCAAACACACACAAATACCGCATTCCACATTTTTGTATGAATATCATTGTTAAATAACAAGAGAGACGTGAGTAAGAATCTCAGTGACGTGAGAATTCAAACTGGCTGTAAGCATTTTCATTCCAGGTGGCCTTCAGAATCAGAATCAGAATGATTCCAGCGAAATCCAAAGCGGGAGATAAGCAGAATATGTACAGGCTCGTTCCGAGGTTTGATGAAGTTAAACGACGGAACTGCCACGGAATGGCAATGAAAACTGTACTTAAAACCGTCCTTGATGACTTGAAGTCTGGACTCCACGGTGACGTTAATCACTGACGATATGACTGTTGAGACTGTACCTCTTTAACCCACGAGGCATCCAATCAAATTCAAAGGGGGGGGGGGTGGAAACTATACAGAGCGAGGACACGGGGAATTGGAGAGACTGAGCATGAATGTGCACAGCTGAGAACTGGAGACCAAAGTCCAGGAGGGAGGAGACGGAGCAGGGCAGCTTGGCCTCCACGGTGGGTGGAGTTCTCCCGACAGGCGGAGAGCGCTCGCTCTGACATCCAATCAAAACAGATTGGACGTTGTTTACATTATTGCCCCGTGCGGGCAGCACGACGCACAGCTTTTTTCACTTGGCACAGGTCAAAGTACAATCAGGCGCTGATCCCTCTCGGCACAGCGATGGCCTGGATTTCATCCCACAACGCAGCACTCGAATCGACGTTTCCCCTCACGTGGATACGCGACCACAAAGACAGTGAAAAGTAGGAGCCGAGAGGAGACGGCTCTCCAACCGGACCTCCACGTTTGCATGAATACATGTACGGTGTTTGTGTGTGTGTGTGTGTGTGTGTGTGTGGTGTGAAACCTGAGCGCACTAAGAGTGTGGTGGCTGCCAGGGCCTCATCTATAATGCAGGCCTGTCTCTAAGCAGGTTGCTGAGAGTGCAGGGGAAGGAGAGAATGCTCTCTCAGGTATCCAATAAATCCGTCCCTTCCACAGCAGAGACAATCGAGCCATGCGAGTGTTCGGCCCGCGCTGTAATTCCACCCCACACATGACTCTCCGAGCTGCGCCCGTGACGTGGGGCCACGACGGGCGAGTGCGATCGACTGGACGGAAACATTCACGTGAAGACGCCGTCCGGCACACGAAGCAACTTCCGCAAAAGTGCCCAATTTGTTCTCGGGCCTCAGAGGAGAGCCGGAGAGTCTTTTCCTCCATTTCTGCCGCTCGTCTTCCCCCCGACGGACAAATCACAGGCCGCTCATCTGCATCCGACACCGGGAGCGGGGGAGACGGACCCTCTGGCTCGCTCGCCCATTCGTCTCTAACGAAAGATCACGATGAGCATCCCATGAATAATGTCTGATCGAGAAGCAAACGGGGGGGGGGTTCTGTTTACATGCGTTTATTGACAGGCCCTTCCGAATGCGACCGTGGCGGCGCAGACACACAAAGGAATGAAAGAACACGGTGTTACATGTTACTTTAATGTCCCCACGAAGCCAGACACAATGCAGATATCTGGCAGAATGGATGAAATGATGAAAGAGGGGGGATAGAGAGAAAGAGAGGGATGGAGGGAGGGAGAGAAATGATCAGGGGCTGATCCTTTAATCCCTCTACAGGGCTCAAGAGACAAGCTTGTGCAAACACAGGCCCGATTCAGCCCTCCCCCCTCCACATGCACACTTCCTCCCATTTCTTGTCTCCTTCTAAAGGCGTCAGTGGCCGGCAAAGCAATGCACCATGGGACATTTTTAGCACATAGAAACACTTAGCGGCGTATGGTATTGTTACTGTATGCATGTGTGTGTGTGTGTGTGTGTGTGTGTGGCAGCTGGTGGTGCAGGGGGATCAGGTTGAGAGAGCACACATGTTCGCGCACACTTGCGTACACACGCACACACACACACACACACACACACACACACACATACACACACGCGCGTGCGCGCGCACAAAAGCACTCACACATGCCCAGGGCGTGTCTGGGAGGATCCAATAATCCCACTACTTCCAACAATCCACCGGGGATGGCAGTTTTGGGCACTCAGCAGGAAACGCTAATATGGGCGTATGGATTGTTTCAGCGTTCAAAAAAATAAAAATAAAAAGTCCGCTGAAGCGTCGACGGGCAGAATGAAGACGGACCTTTAATCTAAACAGACGGACACCGAGTGAAGGCTCAGACGCACGAAGGCAGCGGCCCGAGCCGCATCTGCGTCTCCATCACTCCGCTCCTCATTAAGGGAAGCCCCCGCTGGGCCCCGCGGGGGGAACCTCCCTTTAGGTGACAGCTGCGCCACCCAACAAAGAACCAATTTAGACCCCCGTCCCACCTCATCATTCACACGTTACCATGTCAACACAGCATCCATCCTGACCTTCTGCTGCCAGTCAGGCCTGCTCTCATCCCGAACGCTGGGGGCCGGAGAGGCCGGGAGACCCAGTGGTCACCGCGGTTTCCCGTGGGGGTCTCCCACGTGGAGAGACACTGTGCAAACGGGACAGAATAACGATAGTAGCATTCCTGCTGTGGCTTTTGAGCATTTGAAGTTGTCTTTGTGTCTTTTGTGGTCGTGTCGTCCCTTTGATCTCTAATATTACATTTCGGGTTACGTTCAAAGCTGTGTTTCCTTTGATTCGGTTGTATGCGATTTCTCGGCCGTGTTGGAGGCAACGGCAACATCTTCACTTTGTTTAAACTGCTGCTAAACTGTGAGGACACCCGAACTGTCCCGTCCTCAGGGACGTGGTGTGTGCAGAGACACAGGGCTGCAGCCCAGTGACCCTGAGTCAGAGCTTTTCGATCCAGTGGATTCCTCTACTTCATCACTTCAGCCCGCGGAGTGAAGTCCAGGATGGGAAGATAAATGCCTCTCCCACACCGTTTTAATTGCCCTAAAATAAACCCCACTGAGCACCATAGAGGGGCGTTTGTTAATCATTCAAAACAAATTGCTGTTTGACTCGACACTGGTGCAGTGAAATGATCGTTTCAACCCGGTTTCCTCTCATTGGGTTTGAATGAGCGTCCACATAGATCCAGTCTGTCACCGGTTGTGGCTCCACCTACCCCTGGCCCCCCCCCCCCCCCCCCCCCCCACACACACACACACACACACTAGCACCGGAGGTAAACCACTGCTGCTGGCTCACAAGCTGGTGGAGCAGCGACCAGTGGAGCTGGAACCTGCTTCGGCTGGGGTCGCTCCAACCTGGGGTCGCAAATTGACCGTAGCTCCATCCCGGCTCGCCCCCAAAGACCCGGGTCCAACGTGAGCCCGGTCATACGCGACAACGAGAGAGCGCGTACTCCGTCCCCGAGCCACTATTTAACCGTTGCCGCTCTACCGGAGCTGAGCGGACGGCGACGTTGCCAGCTCTCTGGACCGTTGGCTCTGCAGCAAACCCACAGGTCATCTGTGTCACAGCGACAGTATTTTCCCCCCCGGGAAGTTTCACCTGGATCATTCAGCACAGTGGCCCAGTGCGGGCTGACACACACACACACACACAGGCCGGCGAACAAGCCAGGAGCAGAGGACAAAGTCTGAAATCCAAAGAGCGGGAGCGATCACAAGTGTCTTATGGCGAGAAGCTGAGGGTCCTGTGATCTGAAGGACACCCAGCGGTTGTTAATCGCAGTCACGGACTCTGACACACGGACTCGGACAGCTGTGCATATTACGCGTTTACTTCCCATCACTGAAGCAGACAGACTTGTGACATATTTAGCAACATGAGCATCACGGTGCAGAGAGCTCAGGAGCGTCTCTGCCGGCGCAGCTGCCTCCTCCTGATTGGTTGCCAGGATGTGGCAGTGCTGCCGGAGGGGATCAGAGGGCCCAGTGTAGGTGGGTGAACGTAATCATCTGTGGGTAAGGGAGCAGAGGCAAGAAATAAACGCACTCTGGCAGCGAGCATACATACGGACGTCACGGCGCGGACGTTTGACTATAATCCCCTCTTTTCTTCACAGCCTGGCTCAGCTGACCTGGCTTATTAACCTGGTGGTGGCCAGAGGGGAGAGCAGGTCAAACGCAGCTCAATACGCACAAGGTCAAAGTTTGTGCGGGGTTGTTGTTGGACAAGGTCAACGCTGAGCGTGACGTCACAGGGAGAGTGCCAGGTGGAATATGAAGGCTTTGTTGGAGGAGGAGGAGGAGGAGGAGGTGGAGGAGGAGGGTCAGTGATATGAATGGAACTGCCTGAGATAGAGAGAGAGAGAGAGAGAGAGAGAGAGAGAGAGAGAGAGAGAGAGAGAGAGAGAGAGAGAGAGAGAGACTGGCACGATGATGAAAGTGCACAAAAACAAAATCGGCGATGACCCACTTTCCTCTTCCTCTGAAATCAGCGTCTGATAGTGTGGTTTCCAGGTTTGTCGTCATCAGTCATCAAAGCAAATTTAATTAAGGATACATTCAAATCCAGATAGAGAGGGGTTTGCACGGCTGACTGTCGTCAGCGCTCCATCCACACACACACACACACACACACACACACACACACACAGGCACCCACGTACCTCATGCCTCAAATAGCCTCAGCCGGTACCAGCCAGAACTGGAGGAAAATAAATAACCGAAGAAAAGAGTGTGCGCCATCGACACGTCACACACTCTCCCCTCCAGCTCCAGTCTCCCAGCCTCTCAGTCCGGCTGCAGCCGGCGCTGCAGCCAGCGCTGCAGCCAGCACGCGCAGCCTCCGCACAAATCTGCACACATCACACACACTTTCCTTGGATAAGACACAGACGGCTTTAAAGTTGGCCTTTGCAGGGAAGCAGCATCTTTATTCTCGATGACGCTTTGACGATGCATTTGTACAGAGCTCCATTTGTGAACCGGATCCATCTGGACGGACGATACGTACAAAACCGGGAACAGATTGGCCGAGGAGACAGTGGAGGGAGAGAAAAGCTCACGGGCAATAAGAGGAAGAAAAGAAGAGTGGAGGGAATAGACGTGGAGGGAGGTGAATAAAGGGGAAAATGAGTGGAAGGGAACGATGAATGCGAATTAATTCTACTGTGGCTGCTGGAGGCGGAATACTGTAGCACCACCGCTCTCCACTGGGGAAAACTCCCCGAGCGACAACAAAGGACACAAGAGGAGCCGGCTCCATGTGAACTGGGCCCGTTCGCCCTGCACGGCCAGGGGACAACCACTCACACACACACACACACACACACACACATTTGAGCAGTGCACACCAGAGCAGCTGCTGCCACAACAATCCCCCTTGTGCTCTTTTAATAGGGGGCGGCCTGAGCCTGCCCGCTCTGCCAACAACAAGGGGCCGAGAACAGACACACACACACACACACACACACACACACACACACACACACACACACACACACACACACACACACGGCAGACAAACACATTTTGCAGGAGGCTGCCTACGACTGACACTGTATGAATACGCACACATCTATGAGAGTTTGCGGGAGCATGCGAGAGGAAGTGGTACGACATGTCTTTTCCTGCTGCCTGATGCGGGAGGCAGGGAAATCAATAGACATTAGAGCTTGTATTAGCTGCCGGGTTCATCCGATCCCTGCCTGCTCTGAAAATAACCACATGTGCTTTTAAATATTAACTCACATTGAGCTGCTGAAGTACGGGGGGGGACTACTTTTTTAGATCTGAAGCCATTATTTCAAACACTATGTTGGGAGAGGATGGATGGAGCCAGAGAGGGAGGGAGGGAGGGAGGGAGGGAGGGAGGGAGGGAGGGATGGAGGGAAGGAGCTCTCCCCTCCCTCCCTCTGAAGCCCGGCTGCCGGCTACTCATCCTGTGCAGTTACATAAACACGCTTAGAGGACAGAGGTGGGCACACACACTCACATACACGCACACACACACGCACGCACGCACACACACACACACACACACACGGAGCGATCCTGCTGCCAAGTAAATAAAGGGACGGATGAGTACGCAGAGTGGACGGAGAGAAGTGGAAGAGGTGGAGGTAGGCAGGGATGGAATATAGAAAAGAGAGAGAGAGAGAGGGGGGGGGGGGCCGAGCGAGGAGGAAAAGTGAGAGTCATGCACATGCAGAGGTGCCCGTGGCGGAGCACAACAAACACGTGTGCCCCAGAAACTCTGTCATCTCTGACCGCCGGTGCAGCATGAAGCCTCAGAGGTCGCGCCTGCCTGATTCCTGCAGCCACAAATGAGAATTGGAGGAATGTGATGTTTCCAAACCCACCCCCTCCCCCCTCCCCCCACCCCCAATCCCTCAACTCCCCCCACATCTCAACCTGTCCTTCAGAGGGCATGGAGAGGCACTGCATCAAAAAGCAGCAGCAGGAGCAGCCGCATCATCATCATCATCATCATCATCATCATCATCATCATCATCATCATCGCTGAGCCTAAAATAGCCCCTGCACGCACCAACGTACGACTGGCCGACACACTCCTGCAGCACCTCTCCTCCGCAAACACTGACAGCTGATCCACATGCATACAGCGCACACACACACACACACACACACACACACACACAAACACAGACGGGATGATGTCCCGCGGTACACGATCATAAATGAAGAGGAGAGTGTGCGCACGAGCAGGGGGGGAAGAAGACAAGAGCATCGGCAGATTACTCACAGCGCACACAGCTCAGACTCATGGTGCTCTCTCTCTCAGCCCCGCGCTCTGAGGCAGGGGGGATGAAAAGAGAGAGAGAGAGAAAAGGCAGAGAGGGCGAGAGAGTGGTGGAGGCAGCCGGCATCCACAGAGAAACACCCAGAGGAGAGAGGGAGACAGGAGGCCCGGAGACACACTCAGACATCCCTCTCAAGTCCTGCAGCACCTGGGATGTGAGTGGGTGGGTGAGTGGGTGGGTGAGTGAGTGGGTGGGTGGGTGAGTGGGTGGGTGGGAGCGTCACCGGCCTCTCGCTGAAGAACCTGCTCACGTCACACTTTTCATGAATGGAGCCGTCTGACGCAGAGAGGACACGGCTCGGAGAGCGAGGGAGGAAAGGGGTGGGGGGGGCGGGGGGCGGGGGGAGAGGCGGAGCTTCCTGCACATAGGCTCAGAGAGGAGGAGGAGGAGGAGGAGGAGCGATGACAGACGTGGAGGAGAGGAGAACAAGAGGAGGGGTCGGTGGGTGAGTGGGATGGGGTCCGAGCAAAACACAGCAGGTTCCCGGTGGCGGCTGCGGCGGCTGCGGCGGCAGCGGCTGCGGCTGCGGCGGCGGCTCTGGAAGCGGGACACGACTCTTCCTGCACTTTGTGCTGGATCAGTCATCGGTTCTCTTCGAGAAAGTCCAACCACCTGCATCCTTACACCGAATCTTCACGCTGACTGCAACGTATTCTAAATATCGAGCATAAACCATTTAGCTTGAGCTGATATTGCTGATGGTAAATAAAGGATGAATCAATGACCAACCTTTAAACCAGCGACAAGGCAAAGAAGCGAATCTTCCCCCATCCTTTGAAATTAGACCCGCGGCAACCAAAACACTTGACGACCACTATTCAATCGCTCATTAAGCCTCTGAATATTTGAGATCTTTTACGGATCGTATCAGAATTCATTCTCAACCTGTTGGGAATGAATATGTGTGTGTTTCAAATTTTAATCGTCAATACACTGTGTTTAATTGCTGCATGATTAAAAAGTCATGGGGAATTACTGTCTCGACTCCAGCGTGGATCTGCCAGTGCAGGTGTCAGGTGTCTCCAGTTAACACACCCGACAATTCCGCAGCAGAGAGGGGGCGCTGTTTCTCACAGAGACCACTTTTCCAGGAGCTGCTGGGAAGCGCAGTGGAAATCAACATGAGAGTCAAAGTCTGATCCATCGGTGGGCAGGATACTCTCTACATGAGCAGGGGGGGGGGCGGTTAACCAGTCATCACACACTGGGTCACTGGGGTTCTCTACAGAGCGTTTCAGGCAGAGTTGAAACTGGAGCTGGAGCGATGGACAGCATGAGGAGACTTTTTCTGGACATCTGAGACTCAACCTGTCTCATCAGCGCCATGAATCCTTACGTGAGACGACCGATGAGTTCAGGGAGCGAACACTTTGCCAGGCAGAGCGTTCGCTTGGCGCCGTGTGATGTCGTTTTCACCCTCTTCTCCCGAAGTCTGCGTCACGAGCGGAGCGCCTCTGCCGCTGCACATCGGGCCAATCAGGGGAGCGTATTCATGCTGTTTTCTGGAACTCCACTGTTTTCACCACCGCGTCGGAGTATTCTATTGATCTCTCATGAAGTCTTTTCATTGTGCTGAGCTCTGATACCAAAATGTCGAGGTTCAGGCCTGGAGAGCGAAAACACAGCGGCTGTCTGCTCTCCCCAAAAGGTCATTTCACGTCTCACATCATCCGACATCTTATGCTGAGTATTTTCACCCCTCAGCTCCTCAGCCTGTGTGAATGTGTGTGAGTGTGTGTGTGTTTGTGTGTGTGTAGATTGTGTGCTGACCTGTGAGGTAGTTTGAGAGCATCTCAGGCGTCTCCAGGATGGGAGGTGGGCTCAGATTGGGCTTGGCCTTGCTGTTCTCCTGCAAACACACAGAACAGAACAATGAGTCAATGGGCAAAGTTGATGATTGCACAGATCCGGAAGCAAGAATACGACGGATCTGTTATCGCCTCCGCAACGTTTCCTCTGTGAGATTGAGACAGTGATTGAGCAGTGAAAAGACAATCGGGGGGGGGGGGGGGGGGGGGGGGGGGGGGGGGTGTGTGTGTGTGTGTGTGTGTGTGTGTGTGTGTGTGTGTGTTAATAGAATGGATTGAGACTGACTGTGTCCAGAGGGGGGAATCAAAAGGGAATGATTGAGGAGGAGGGCCTGTGGGTGAAAGGAAAGCCCGGGGGAACAGATGCTCCCCCTCGTCCTCTTATTTCAAACCCAAACCTTCAGGGAAGGTGGGGGTGGGGGTGGGGGGGTGGGGGTGGGGGGGTGGGGGGTGGGGGGTGGAATGGAATGATGTATGCACGGACAGAGAACCTCAGAATCGAGGGGACGTGGGCAGAGGAGAGGCTTTTGGTATCCAGGGGGCGTGGCCTGGGCAGAGCGGAGGTGTCCCCACCCGGCCTATAAACGGCGTGGAATGAAATGAGTCACGGCGCAGATGGTCGGGACGCTGGTTCCAATGGGACTGACGGCAGGGACCGCTGAGTGTGGTTGGAGGTGTGAAAAACCACAGCTTTGTCATGCAAAGTCCCAAAGTGTCACGGTGTCAAGGACGGTGGCGTAGCGGCCCCTGAAGGGGACGCGAGTGGGCGTGAAGCGGTCGCCGGCACATAAAGACACATTCCAGTAAATAAGTACACCGCGTCCCCCACCGACACAACCATCGCCGGGGGATTCCCGAAAATAGAAGTCCCGGTTAAATATTGACAAAGAGAGGGGATCGAGATGTCCGGCTCGAACAGGGTTTTTTTATTTTTCAAATTCCTCAACTGTTTGCCTGGAGGCAACGTGGAGCTCAGCTCTATGGCCCAAATTCCAAAGGTCACGAGCCTGTGAGCTCATGTGGAAACAAGCAAAGCCACATTGTATCATAACAACAAACCAGAAACTCCTCCGGCCAGGTCTTCTTCAGTGTCGGGGGGGGAAACGCAATGTGCAGCGACTGGAGATTGGAAGAATATCTCTGTGAGATGCCCTTCGCATAAAAAAAAATTTAAAAAAAGATAAAAAAAAGACACCTCAGTGGTAAGATTCTAAAAACATTGGGTATTTTGTTAGGAAGCTGAAGAGGATTTCCAGTCAACAAAACCAAAACCCAAACAGACAACACTGGGGAGCTCGTGTCAACCTGGCCTCAGTGTTACGCAACTGTCTCATTGTGTTTCCTCCTTCCTCCAACTTTGATGAGGACGATTTCAATCATTCAACTTAACTTGATTAAATGTTTCAAGTGCAGAGCAGGCCGACTGAAATCCGAGCTCATCCGTGTCCGACCACCATCATCCGGAGCTGAGAGTTTATTTGCAGTGTCTTCTCTCTGCTCCTTCACAGACAAGAAGACAACAGATAATTAAAGCCTCTCGGCAGTGTGACAGGGCGCTTACCCGACGGTGTCATCGCAACCATAAGCAATATTTGAGAATCGCTGCTCTCTGTTAATCAATGTATTGCCGAATGTATCTGTCCCTTTAACACATTACACAGCATTTGGCCCCAAACACCCACATCTGTCTCAGAACTGATCATTACCAACCATTGGTACGTCCGTTGATGCTGTGGCATCGAAAATGACAATTCATTCATTTGATTAATAATACGCAGATTAGATTACAATCTCGTTATCTACAGTGAGGCTGCAACAAATATGCAACTACTTGACTGTTGGAGCACAACACACGGCGCCTGCAACGGAGGCTGTAAAAGCACCTTTCACTACGATGCGCAATGAAAAGCTATGTTTTCAAGGCAAATACTGTTCCTTTATTGAATGATTCCTTTGAGAGAGCATTTTTTTTATTATCCTTTTTTATTCGA
This sequence comes from Chascanopsetta lugubris, assembly GCA_016785325.1. Classification (NCBI taxonomy): domain Eukaryota; kingdom Metazoa; phylum Chordata; class Actinopteri; order Pleuronectiformes; family Bothidae; genus Chascanopsetta; species Chascanopsetta lugubris. The sequence goes on along the minus strand of JAFBJT010106060.1, from coordinate 44,496 downwards.
TCAGTCAAAAGAAATACTCAACAGATGATCACGATAGCTGTTCGTCTCACCCCTAATCTGCAGCCCGAGCTCCAACAGTGACCCACACAGTGCGCGAGGTCAGAGTCAAGTTCAGGGCCATCAGCCTCCCTTCAAACGGGCTTTCAGTCGATCTCAAAGTTGTACTACGCGCTCAAACGTTTCTTAACACATTTATCGTTCCCCTGCCTCGAAACGGACCGTTTCAGACTGTCCGTTAGCAACAGAGAAGATAACTATGCGTCCTCTCCCTCTCGCCTCACGCATAAATACGTTCCAGCCTGCTCCTGTAAAACATTTCCATGATTTAAAAGGAGTCTGACCTCAGTGGAGCCTCAGTTTGTGCTTTTCCAGCCGCGACCGAAACCTGCAGTCTCCATCTCAGGGTCCGGCTGCAGGGAGCGGTCAGCGCTCCATGTGGACCGGGCCTCACCTCGGCTCCTCGGCGCAGCTCGGTGCGTAAACCACACTGGGTCGGCTCCGTTATTCAGACTCATTACTATTTCACCAGAAGCGGAACAGCAGCGCTGACAGCTCCTGTGTCCCCCGCATTAATAACACAAAAGCACCATCGCACACATAAGCCCACAGCGGTTTACCTTTCCAATCTGCCATCGCATGGAGCCGCCGCGCACGCACGGACACAAGCGGCCGGCCAACGGGCTCAACTATGATTACTGACTGATAAATACCAGCTCCATGGAGGCCGCCTCCACCCTCCACTGTGTTGACATGTTCCAGTGCGTATACGGCTCAAATACAGCATCGTATCAGACACTGCGCAGATACTGAAGGAAGAAGTGCTCATCTCCACCATTTAAAAAAATAAATAAATAAATAAAAAATGCTATTCAACAACATAGATACCATTCAAAGTGACATTAAAGCAATGATTATAACACTGAACTTCTACTTTGGGGGATTTTCATGCTCCATCGTATAAATGAGTAAAGGCAATCAATTTCGTTGATACATTTTTTTTTTAACCATATCTAGAAGAATAATGAAGCCACATTGTATTCAAATGCTCAATATTCATCATAATATTCATTCATAGTGGTTTAACAACTGACATAAATGATTGAAATAGAATAAAAAATAGCTGGAACCTATGGCCGTAGTCTGGCTCCACTACAATATAAATGTATAAATGTTTCCCTTTGTATTTGAGATGCAAAGGGAACATGTATGGAACACGTATATTACTGCACGTTTCTTTTTCTAACTACTAAACACTACTGAAAGCTACTGGAGTGCATCTTAGAAACGGTTATGTTTAACTAGTGTCAATCATTTATTTTTCCTTAGTCTGAGTGATTAAACTTCAGCGAGCCAGTTCTATTTATTCATTTTCAATGTAATTTTATGTTGACATTTTCATTTTTGAATAAACATTTGACCGAGGCAAAGTTTTGTGTCTGTGTTTGTGATACTGAAAACAATACATTTTGATAGAAAGGTTATTTCTTGTTACCTGCGTCATTCACTCCTAATAATTTGCATCTGCACAGCAAAACCATTGTCGGTCGTCAATGCACAGTTTTGCATACGGACAAATGAACAAAGAAAGATACTGAAAGCCTGAACAATTTATATTGGTATAAACTTTATACTATAAAGTGACCAAATCGAAAATACAACTCAGGTACGATGTTTGTCTCTGTGGAAATGAACTGGAAGTGTGAATGTTCAGGTTATATAGAGTTCATTGGTTGATCGGAGTTCAAGGTTTAATGAGTTTAGTGGGGGGGGGGGCGGGGGGGGGGGGGGGGGGGGGGGGAGGCGGCAGCTACACTGGACAGAAGACTGGTGCTGATGCTGGACTCTGTGTGGACTGAGGGAGCAGGGATGAACCTGCTTGGCTAAGACGGATGACAGGAAGAGGCTGGCCTCGCTGATTGGTCAGCTTTACAAAAGCGACCACGGATGAGCGAGTCGCGCACATAACAAGCGCTGATTCCAAGAGACAGATAATGCGCGTGAGATTAATATGCTTGAGCCCACCAACAACCCACAGCCAGACCAATCCCAGCTGAGAGGAAATTACATAAGAATGAGAGCTGAGCGCTCCTGGAGGACTCTGCCCCCCTACAACCACCACCACCCCCACCCCCACCACACCCACCCTCATTCCCCTCTTCATCATCACTGCCGAGTCAATTGCAGGATCACAGATGACGAGCAGCAGAAGTCCACGCTTCCTCGCCGTCCTCCCTCCTCGCTGCATTCACCTGGTAATCCAGGCAGTGGTTTATGGGATTGCGTGCGGAGCTATAATGCCGAACACAGCACAGCCGCTCTTAGATAACATAGAACGTTATGAGGGCTCACCTCATAACGTCTTTGCCTCGAATCACTTCACCACGGAGAATCCCGAAAGTTGAGGAAGTGAGCACATGGTGGGACGTGATCTGAACATGCACTTCGCCTCCTCTGTCTACACCTTGGGGGGGAGGGGGTGGGGGGAGGAGGGGACGTGTGCAGTGGGAGCCAGGCAGTGGTGTCCGGCCGGAGATTACAACACAATATGGTCCGCGCATGCTGGGGTCAGAGGTCAAACTAGTCCATGAGGTCAAAGATATGCAAAGACTGCAAAGTACACACCGTGCATATACACAGTGTATACAACTGCATGACTGTAGCTGTAAAAAAAAAAAAAAAAGCTTTTGTCTTATGAAACTTAAAACCTGGAAAGTATTATTTTTCAACGGTAAACCAAACAGACAGCAAACAGTTTGTGTATTATCATTTTTTCTCTTGTAACTTTACCAAGAAACAAATCTCATGCTGGGTACATGTATTCAGAATCTTTCTTTCATGAAAATTATCTATTATTATCATCGTAGAAACTAAAGGGGGGAGAAGATTATGATATTACAGGCCAGTTAGAGGTCTAGGGTTCATTCAGGACTTCCATGGCGGAAAATAGTGATATGATATCTCAAAGTTATTTTTCTAGTAGTATATAGCCATCTACAGCTAACAATAATAACAGCTAGTGTCCATAAGTTGTATTTCTGTCATGAGCTCACTAAAGCCCAGAGTAGTGTTCGTCTGTCGCTGCCGCTCCGCTTTTGCCTTGATCACGCTGAGAAGGTTTCACACTAACAAAAAAACCTTGTGACTGATTTAGAGAAATCATCTCCATTGCACTTGACAAGCATCACTGCAAACGCATTATACCGTGACCTATGATTAACTGCGCATCACCGTTATTCATACGATATCACAGAGGCACGCCTCAGCGGCTGGAGATACACTCGAGCCACCGCGGACGCACAGACACACGCATGCACACTCAGAATAAGTTGTGCATGTGCTCCGCTTCTTGCTCCTCCACCCGTGTGTGTTAATGTGCTCCCCATGAGGCGCTGCAGGCAGTGGTAATTATAGAAGCTGGCCGAGCAGACGCATCACACGATGCATAAAAAGCCATGTGCAACTCTGTAAATACAGTTCATGTGTACATGTCAGGCCAAAGTAGGCACAGGGCAAAAACACTGCTGTTGTGTCGAGGATGGACATCAAAAAACACGTATAAGGCTCTGTCATGGTCTTGATGCTGCATTTAGAAAATTAAATGGACAGTGTGCAGAGTTTAGCAACATCTACTGGAACCTATGGCAGCCCTCAGCTATCGTTGAAATTCAGAAGAAGTGTTTGAGCTGCTGTTGAGAGGCGGCAGAGTCATGGCTGCCGCAGTACAGAGGACCCACTCCTGATGGGAAATGACAGGCTCAAACAAAGAAGATGAAAAGAACAATTCCTATCTTTTGGTATCTATTTAATGTCAAACATTCATGTAAACACAAGTCTAATTATTTCATATCTAATTCCTGCCTGAAGACATTCATGGGTCAGCCCATTGAAATACTGCACACTGGTCCTTTAAAAGGTCCAACGTGCAGTATTAAGTATTGATGAAATTGCACGTTGCAGACATCCATCACCTCACCTTTCCCTTCCCTTGCAAGCACATGGAAGAACCAATGGTATTTTTCAGTTATAATTAAAAGGTCTTTCGAGCGAGTTGTACTACATTCAAGTATATGTACATACTATCCCAAAATATTACACTGGATTTGATAAGTCCAACAACTCCACCGGTTCACCCAGCAGGCAAAGCCCAGGCAGAGTGTGCTTATGGGGTTCAAAACCACCATCTTAATCCCCCCCCCCACACACACACACACACGACTGTAGCCCCCCGCCCAAATATAAAGAGATGAGGGGGGGCTTAACCTACTTCTCGGCTGATTCCCAGGCTGACCAGTCAGAGCGCCCCGTCTCTAACCACAGCGCACGTCAAATCTATCTGCAGGAGCTCGCCCAAACAACACGGGGCGCATGTTCCTGACGGAGCCTCTGAGCTGTGATGATTGTGGTGGTACCGGGAGACACAGATGTGAAGCGTGGCGGGCTCCCGGCGCGACGAGCCGGGCCCTCGGCGCGGAGGACGCTGTGCGGCCGGCAATGAGATGGAGGCCGTGGCTTGTGGAGCGTAGACAGAGATGTCCGCGAGAGGGGAGGAGAGGAGGAGAGAGCCCGAGGGAGGGGAGGAAGAGGAGGATGGGATGAAGAGCAAGAGAGAGGATAGAGACGGGGGAGGGGAGGGGAGGGGGGGGGGAGGGGAACACTTTCGTATCCCCTCCTTCTGCTCTGACGTCCATTGTTTGGCTTTTTCCACTCAACTGACCTTCAATGGCCGCAGCAACGTCAACACTCTGCTCTCGGTGCAGACCTGCTCGAGATGTGTCTATTTCTAGACGCTGGCTCTTTGACCTTTATCAAAGGCATGGCATTTTTAAAAAGTGAACATATTCACTTTAAAAAAATAAATAAATAAATAAAAAACAAAGTCAGCTAAACAAGTAGACATGGAAGAAATGGAATATTCAAAAATGTCAGGACTGTTACTGTCATTATCTTAGGTTTCGCCCATTATGAATGTATTCTACAATGGGAGTGGATCCCCTCTATGGAGGCGGCCATGTTGCACCACCATGTTTTTCAAGTAGATCAGAGTAAACAGACTTAAGACCTTCTGACTTCGGTTGATAACTGAGGGCCTTCATTTTTCTTTGTAAGGGAAGAATGAGAACGCCGAGGGGTTGTCAACTTAAACGTTCTCTTTTGTCCCGATTCTACCGGAGTAGTATTTAGATCACTGGCTTTAAAACAAGATATTGCGTCGTCATGCTGCAGCCAGCTGACTGAATAGTAATAGCATAGATGACACAATCAATTTCATATCTTATGAAACACAGCTCACTCATTAAGCCTGGCAGGACACGACTCTGACCGTAGCCACCGTCACATAGCGCCCAACTCTGCAGGGCGAGATTAGAGACCAGCTGCAAGGCTCCACTGCTGCTGCTGCTGCTGCTGCTGCTGCTGCTGCTACCTCACATGTCAATTACGTAAAAACGACTTCCTGTCTCAACCCACCAGCATCAGGACCGCCAGGCCTGCACTGACGCTCTGCTCCTGTCACCATCTGATGACTCGGACGTATGGGGAGAATCTCCACACCTGCATACACACACTGTTGCAGCTTAATAGCCCCCACCTCACCCTTCGCTTACATGCAGTAGTTATCACCAAAACCAGAAGAGGCCTCTGTTTGTTCAAACATGGCAGTGCAACATGGCAGCTTCTAAAAATGGTTTATTCCAGACTCATGAAAACAACAATTCAATCTTTAGAGCAATCGTAAAAGCATCAGTCTCACGTCCCATGAATCGAGCACAGAATAACACAGTGTCAAATTGGCCCCTCTGTTTAGACTGTGGCAGCTCTATGGCGCCTGACTCGAGAAACATCCTAAATCTGTCAATGCCACAAACAAAGATTTTCTCCCTTTTAGCAAAAACTTCTCATGGAATTACATAGTTTGTTATGGACTACTTTCAACGGTGGAAGGATACACATTTGGGGTGAGTGTTCACCACAGCAGGGATAAGCAGAGGACATGTTGGTGATAATGTTAACCTGTGCAGCTCCCTGGTGTTTATCTAATCATTTCTCCACGGTGATAAAGCTCAGTGGTACAGATACGTAGATGTTTCATTGTATTGACCGTTATGTAAGATGGGATTTGGTGTTTTGATAGGATTTGTTGACAATGAGAGAAATAAAAAGATAACGCTGCGGCAAATCAAACGATCACTTTAACGATTTGTTCTGTTACCACGGAAAAAGTGAGGAATTCCATGGTGGCGTGTTCAGATGTTGAGCCAATCACTTTACTTTCCAGATTTCTTCTGTGTCTTCGTCATGTTAGAAATGTCCTCGACACCCAGTTGCCTTTTCCCACGGTATAATCACATGGGTTCACTGTGACACATCCAAACATTTAACCATGGCTGGAAAAGTTCCGAGACGGTCTGAAGACACAGACGTTTGCATTGGGATGAAATGTCCCTCAGGAAAACTAGAGTTAAGTGCATATCTGTGAAATGATGTTTCTGTTTAAATGAAGAACTGTGCCTCTTTACATGTGTGGTGTTCATTCTTACACGTTTGGCGCCACTGCCCTTCCCCTGGGTATGTTTTGAAATAGAACGTTGCTGGAATGAGTCCCGAAGAGTGAAGGTAAGTAAACTAGCCCGAGAAAGGTCTGCGGTTAACACAAGATTAAGATTTCACGCGAAAGAACAGCACGTCTGTTGAGCACCCAGGCACCAATGGTGTTTGAATAGTGGTTCATTGAGACCACAGCAGGCTGGAATCAAAACATCATTACTCCATTTACGAGAAGAACTCATGTGATGGTGGTGTGGTTCAGTGACAGTCCAACATGAACTTTGTACTTGTTCAAATTCATATACGTATGTGCCGTATTTGAAGAGGATCGTTCCGAACAAAATATGTGGGTATCATTGACTTGCACTCGCTTCCAAGCTGATTTCCAGCGATCATCAGAAACCCACTGCAAGAACCACACAGGGAACCAGGCTC
>JAFBJT010106060.1:87-33465 GCA_016785325.1 Chascanopsetta lugubris | reverse complement strand
GCCGACCCCCTGCCCCCAGCTGCACCTGCACCCCCCCCCCCCCGCCTCCCGTCTCAGCCGTGTTTCCTCACCGTCACACAAAAAACACAACCCGTTTCATCTTTCCCGTCACTGCAAATGAAATGATCACGGCTAATCTGGCTAATGTTTTGGTAGATCAGTAATCCTCCATGCTGAGACGGTAGCAGTCTTGCCGACTGTAAATAGAGGAGGCAAATCCTTTGTATTATTGAATTAGCAGCTCCTGCTCAGCGGGGGGTTGACTGGAGACATGAGATCAGACCCGCTGCAGTGGGTGTGTACACAGCTGAATCTCCGAGCAGTGGGTCTGGTTACTGAAGTAATGTTGGGTTACTGCAGCTGACAGGCGACTTGTTGTTCTGACTTGGTTCCATTGAGCAACAGTAGATGTAGATATGGTCTATCCTCCAAACAAAACATGCATCTTTCCATTCTTTTGAATCTTGAATATTAAAAGGTGCAGTGTCATTTTTGTCACTTAAAAAAATATTAGAAAACAATTACCCTCTGACGTTTGCATGAATTTATGATCACCTAAATGTTTCATTTTTTTTTCTCATGAGGAGGGGGGCGTCCTCTGTATGGGGGCCGCCCTGTTTTTTATAGTAGTAAAAGTGGACGTACTCAAGACCTATGGAGTGACAACTGAAGTCTACCATATGTTCTCCGGCATGCACCTTTAATATCGCTATGGCGCCAAAAAAAGGCCGCAAGCTCTAGTTCGAGGGCCACATCAGCTGTGTGAGAGCTGCCAAAAGACTTTCCTCCGTTTGCAGTCGAATGCACTGCAGTTGGTGTGGGCAGACTGAGAGCTGTAGTGACTCACAACTCACTCTAGTGGTGAAAAAGTGGTACAGCAGGTGGGCCACGTCTGAGTCTCTGCTTGTTGCTTGTGTGAGTTGTTTTGCTCTGGGAAATATTGGAACATTTCTAAGGTCATTTCAGTGTAAACAGCGAGTGCAGTGTGACTCAGCAAATAGCAGCAGATGTAAACAAGCCATTTAGCAAACCAGACATCAGGATCAGTTGAAGTAAAACAGTGGGACGTCTGCATAGGGACAATCTCTGCTCCTCAGCTCCCCGGCTGACGGATCAGCCCCTATTGTGAATTTCAAAGAGACGTGGCGTCCTCGCCGCCTCCTCGCCGCCTCCTCACTCTCTCCCTCCTCCACCCGTTTGCTTTACCTCGCTCACTCTCGCCCATACTTGTCTTCTCCCGGTGCAGGGGCCCCCAGGTGCAGGCAACAAAAGCCGCCGCCGGAGTGAAGAAGTACGATCTCAGCAAGTGGAAGTACGCCGAGCTGCGAGATGTCATCAACACCTCCTGCGGTGAGAAATCCCGACACACGCCCCAGTTCAGCACGACGCCAACTTCACTAAAATAAAGTGTACGGAGCCATTAGCGACACATCTTTGCCCTCGCTCGCTAGAAATATATTTACAGCCAACAGCCGCCACTGTAAATAATTCAGCAGCAGTTCATGTTTTGGCACTTTTGTCATCCAAAAATGTGCTGCGCCATCCACACATGCCAGTGTTTTTTTTGTGTGTGTTTTTTTTTTTGCGCTTTCTGACTCCCTTTCCTCTCAGTGATTTTATTTTGAAAAGGCCAAGGCTGCAGCTGTGCCCAGTGTGGACGTGAGATGTCTTGCCTGGGGGCGGGCGGGGTGGGGGGGGGGGGGGGGGGGGGGGGGGGGGGGGGGGGGGGGGGGGGGGGGGGGGGAGATAAAAAGATCGATTGGAGGAAGTTCCCACAGCTGCCGTGGCTCATCAGCATTTTTGCTCTATTGGCGGAGAGAGAGGAAATGATGGCCATTATGGAGGATGGCGGACTCCTGCCACTTCCTGGTCATTCCCAGCCAACCCTCTCGTCAGTCAGCGAGAAGAGCAGAAGGCTCTCTGCTGGCTTTAAAGAGCCACTGTGTACAGTGCTGCAACACCCTGATATCTCCTGCGGGATCACACAGACAGCTGGCTCATTTGTGAAGCCATTCGCTGAGGTGATATCAAGACGGTAAACGTCTGACTGATTAAAAGCTGTAAAATGTTCGACAATTAACGTTATTTACCAACGGGATGGAATCACTCTGTGCTGAGAGACACATGATTACATCTGAGGTTATGTTTTCATAATTAACCAGATAGATGGATGTTGGTTGGTTGGTTGTTGATGAAGGTTGTATGGAAGATTGATGAATGGGTGTTTGTTTGTTAGTTATTTTGTTGTTTGGAAGGTGGATGAATGAATGGATGGGTCGTTTGGAAGATGAACAGATGGATGTTTGTTGGTGTCATGGAAGATGATGGATGGACACAGATGGATGTTTGTTATTTACATATTCAGCAGATGTAATATCACTTTGTTTACAGCTGAATTTTATTATCCCGGGCTCCTACTGTCACATTTCATTTTCTAAAATCCATTTTCCAGAACGTTTTCTTTGGAAAAACACGACCGATGGAGTTTGAATATGATGAGAATGTCCCGAATAGTGTGGAAGTTTTGCTCCGGTCGTATTTGTCTCGCATGTCGTTTGTTTTTGCCTCCTGGCCCGTGTATGTTTCCTCAATGTTGCGGTGTTGTGTTGACAGACATCGAGCTGCTGGCCGCCTGCAGGGAGGAGTTCCACCGCCGCCTGAAGGTCTATCACGCCTGGAAGTCCAAGAACAAGAAACGCAACGATGACGGCAGCGATCAGAGAGCTCCCAAATCCATCACAGACTACGGTCAGTGCCACTCACCCCTCTCAACCTCTCGACATCATACAGAGCCGTTGTACAGGTGTATACTTTCTTCTCTGCTTTCATCTCTCGTTACCCATTAATAGACCTCCCGTGTTTTCCAACATTCAATTAGCGGCTGAGACACCTCTGTACCTAAATATGCAGCCGCCCTCCGTCTGGCTCCATCAGAAATATTCCGTATAATTAGCCGGTAGCTGCCAGACACGGCTCGTCAGGTTCAGCGACTGGCTGGTGTGACAGCTCACTCATTTCACTCCCAGCTCAGTTGAGCATGAAGCGTCTCTCACACACACACACACACACACACACACACACACACACGCTGCTCCACCGTGTTTCTTTTTCATCTTAAAGCAAACATTGGATTTGATGGGAAACTGGGGAACTGTTTCCTTTGCCTTCTCTTTCTGGTATGATTGCTCCTGAAAGCCGTCATCCTGGCCAAGCTTTGGATGATGCAGCAGGGCTGATTCATGAGAGGCTAAAAGCTGCTTTATGAGGCTTTTCCATGCAGCATGTACTTTGGTCCCTTTTTTTAAATCTCATATAGTAGCCTGAAAGCTTTAAACCTTGTTTTCTAGTCCGGCGTGGTGCGTTTCTGCTGATCGTAAATGACACAACGCTGAAAACAAAAGAACAGGAGCTCCCTTCACTTGTGAACACGCTACTGTGCTAATCCTAAGTTCTTGTGGCGTCCGTCTGCAGCTGAACAGAACCCAGCTCCTCCCATGACGGCCCAGCATCAGGAGGTGGCCATGAACCGACAGCAACGCTACTTCCGCATCCCCTTCATCCGGCCGGCCGACCAGTACAAGGACCCACAGAACAAGAAGAAGGGCTGGTGGTACGCCCACTTCGACGGGCCCTGGATAGCCCGACAGATGGAGCTGCACCCGGACAAACGACCCATAGTGCTGGTCGCGGGTGAATTCCTATTTACTTTGAAATAGTTGCTGTAAATGGTTCCTTTTGCAGAATTGTATGTTGAAAATATGTTGATGTTTTTACAACTGCAACTTCACCTGATTTCATTACTCAGACATATGGCCCGCGGGCCAGAGCTGGGCCATGCCATGAGTGTTTTTTTTTTAATTATAAATAAAGGTGACCACAGGTTTCTCATTGGAAGGAAAGAATGAAGAGTAGATAAATCTGCAATACGCTCATTTACGGTTCACTTTCACTCACGCCTACTCACTTAAAGTTATAATCTATCGTCTTCTGTAGTATTCTTGAAGCCCAAGCCCAAGTATTTATAGCAGAGTATCTCACATTTGACTAAATGATTTTGATGTGGTCATAATGGTTATTAAAACAATCTTGTCATTCCTGAAATGTAATGATTCAGTTGAGAAAATGCTGATATAGAAGATAAAACTTGACCATTTCTTCAGATGCTCATGAGCGAATGGTCCATCATCCAGAAATATCAAGCAATAATATAAATGACAGTGAACTTCCTGTTGTTCGTTGTGTATATAAAAATACACTCAAGTCTACATTAGAGTTCCCCATGGATATGATCCGGTCTGAACCTCTGTCTTCGTCCCCTCCCCAGGCAAAGACGACATGGAGATGTGTGAGCTGAGCCTGGAGGAGACGGGTCTGACCAGGAAGAGAGGCGCCGAGATCCTGCCCCGGCAGTTCGAGGAGATCTGGGAGCGCTGCGACGGAATTCAGTACCTCAAGAAAGCCATCGAGAACAAGCAGGCGCGGCCCACGTACGCCACCGCCATGCTGCAGAGTCTCCTCAAGTGAACCTGACACTGAAATACACACACACACACACACACACACACACATATGCACACGCAGAGGGCAGCGGGTTGTATGTGTTGTTGGTTACCGCAGAGAAGGATGATGAATCATCTCGTTTTTAACGTTTTATTTTCACGTTGTTTTTTTTTATTATTATTTTGCAGTGAAACACCTGGTTGGTGCAGCATTAGCATTTGTTCTCCTTCTCAGTTTGTCTCGGAAAACAATGACAAAAAAAATTCCCACTGCGAGGCCTTGAAGTGCAATTTCACCGCGGACGTCTTAAATGGTTTGTCGCCTGTAGCTTCAAACCTCAAACCGTAACAGTTTGTCATCGGGACGAAAAGAGAGAGAGAATGCAGACGTGAAATAGATCGTAGACTAATTATCATATCTTACGTGATTAGACATTATAATTCCATTTCTTAATCTCGTACTTTCAGACAGGACAAACACTCACACGCTCACGTCTTTGTTCTCAGTTTTACATAATTTGAATAATCATGATTCACATGGATATATATATATAATAAAAAAAGACGTATACTGTGTCTAAGTAGGAAACTTTAATATTCCAACACTGCATTTATCGCTCTTCTCAATGAGCCTTTAAAGGGGTAGTGTGTAGGATTTAGTGACAGCTCGTGGTGAGGTAGCAGCTGAATATCCATTCTCCTCTAAGCATAGAGGGGAATTAATGGCAGCCATCAATAAAGAGGTGTGTAGTGTGTCCATTCTGGGCTACTGTTAAAACATGCCACATGAAGGCCTCCATAGAGAGGACCCATTCCGATTGGCTCATTCCAGAATAATGTTGTTATTAAAGTTCATATCTCATTAAAGCTGTGGAGGGACTATCCACCAAACATAAAACACATTCATTTAATTATTCTATCTTCATTTTCTGCCAATGGGAGGAGAGATAATTACACTTACACACTGGACCCGTTAGTGATGGGAATTGACCCTTATACTTGATTGTGGGACCATAATAGACAATATAAGACATCAGAAAGATACTTTTTGTGGGGGACTCCATGGAAAAGGGAGGAAAAATAAGATGTTGGTTACTTCTTGCATTCTTTTTTTTCTGTGTAGTTGAAGAAGACACACTGAAAAACTAAAATTTCATTTTCAAGTTTTTTGTATTGCTGGTTAATTTGACATGCAACGAGGGAATTGTAGTTGTTTGCAGTTTCGTGAGTTTGGGCTTGTTTTACAGGTAATAATGTGATTTATGCGTGTGCGCGTGTATTTGTTCGTGTACTATTTTATGAAACCGACGACTTGACAAATATTCCAATGGACGATTAAATTCATTACGACACAAAGTGTAGAGATACAGTCGACTCCGCTGTTGCAATCGGATCTTCCCTCCTTGTACTTTTGCCTTTGCGCTGGAAAACCTCTGAAAATAAACATATCCTCCCCCATGTCCTTCGGCCTCTGTCTCGTGACGAACCCATTCTCACTGACGATGGCGACCTGGAGCAGCTGTTGGTAATCCGCGCTCTGTAAATGTGTCTGACATCAAAACGCTAATAGCGGCTAATGAGAATAGGGTGTAGATGAATTAAACGGTAAGGCCTGATGCGTGGCTCGTGTCGTCACCGGGTTGGCTGCAGCCAAGTGATCAGCTGGATACAAACAGATGCCGAGGACCTGTCAGTGCAGCGGTGACATGCAATCATGTAAGATACAGCCCTACCCAGTGGCAGGAAGCATATTACAGATTTTATCGAGCCGTTTCAAAATGCAATTCATTGCCACGTGAGAGCAATGTCTCAAGAACAGCTCCGGAGAATCCATGAATAATTGACATATACATTACCTTAGAGCAGGGGTGTCAAACTCATTATAATACAGAGGCCACATACAGTCCAATTTAAACTCAAGTTGGCTGGACCGATAAAATCTCAGCATAATGACCTCGTGTTGTGTTAGGCCCCCAGTGGAAATAGCAGTTTTTGTTCATCTCGTCTCGGTCATTTTTACACTTTGCAAAGTAATCATCAAATAGACAAATCGCCAAATAATGCAAAAAACATTTTATTATTTACGTTTACAAGTCAAATGTGTAAAAAATAAAATAAAATAAAAGACTCAAAGAACATGATTAGTGGGAGTAGTTGTTTAGCACAGCAGCAGCCAGTGATTCTATCACATCATACATTATGACCAAAGTCAACAGCTTATACATTCATTCTCTTTTTTGGAACAATGTTTGAGTGAAGCATTAAACAACAAATAACACTGTAAAGTCTAGCGTTAAGATCCCACCATGTGTATTATGACTTTGTACAGAATAATAAGAATGATAATAAATACCTCATTGTGAGGAAAGAACAACCTTTGCCAAGGGTTTACAGGAAATGTTCCGACCAGACAACATATTGAAAATAAATATTATATCATAGGTTCCACTCTTGGACGACCTAAGTTGACATCCATAGCTCTCTGTCTACAGAAAAGACACCTTCATCACTATGAACAAATAATCTCCATCACTTCTCTGGACTGTACACGCGGCAGCACCTGCACATCCTATAGTCGGTCCGACAGTTTGTGTCATCACAGAACCGACTCCTCGAAGAATTCGTGGTCCGACGGCCTCAGGACACAACGTGTCCGGTGTTCATTTGGCAGATGCCATGTCTGGAGGAGGGAGGAGAGAGAGAGAGAGAGAGAGAGAGAGAGAGAGAGAGAGAGAGGGAGAGAGAGAGAAGTGGTTACCTTTAAATTAAATAAGTAACAAGATTGCACTGAGCAAATCAACCAGGAATGTAATTGAACTAAGGAGGCTTTACACAGAGGCCATGATCAGCACAATTTGCACACAACAAACACCAGCAGCAGGCAGAGAGTCACATTCATTCTCTGATTGATCCTGGGTCTATTGAAAATGCTTTAAAGATAGGGTTGGTAATCATTGAGACGCAAGGGATAGGCCCCCTCCCCCTCCCACTGGTGAAGCTCCGCCCCCCTTAAAAATGCATGAAGTGCTTAAGCGTAACTTTACGTAATATGTTGACTTACTTCTGTACATTTGATTAGTGACAGACAATTTTATTCATTGGTGCATGAAAATGCAAAAAAAAATAGATTTAAGATTTAGAATAAGAGCTGAATGCAAAAAAACAATGATTGAGTTTGTGAGTTGTGTGAAAACGATGGAGGACAGCATGTACAGGATTTTTACCTTTGCACGCATCATAGAGCTGTTGACAGCAAAGTTACTGGAAGTTACCAACAATGCTGCAGAAAATGCATTTTATTCTACTAAACATATATATACATATATATATATATATATATATATATATATATATCATACATTGAACAACACTGAAACATCTTTTCCTGCACATGTCACACGTGGTCAGTGTTTGGTGCTCACCTCATTGAGTGGAATACAGTGGTGGAAGTCCACAATCTCCGACACTAACTTTTCGGATCTTGTTGTGTAGAGTTGTCTGGGGATCTGTGGACACAGGGTGCAGACAGGGGGCCGGGGCGTTAACGGTGGACCTCATGAATATATTATGGTTCCAGAAGCACTTATATAAACAGATGGATAGGAAAGGAAAAGGGAAGCCGAGCACTATTCTATGGCCTGGTCAGCTGGAGGGAAAAGACCAACTGTGCCTGAGACAAGGAACTCTTGTGAACATTGGAAAAGTTTGAAGTGTGTGCGTCCTTTAGATTGGAAAACAGCTTGAACTGTGCTCGACTCTGTGAATCATTAAAGCCTTTGAGCAAATAGTGATGATAAACAGAGGAATTGATCTGTTCACATCACAGTGAGAAATACATAAGACTTTGGAAACTTACATTTGTATTAAGTTTTTCCAATTTCAGTCAAGGTGCAATAAAAAAAAGATAAAATTGATTTCAGTACAGAAACCATCTCTGGGAGGTTTGTATTTCAATTTGGTTTGATCCATGTCCAATACACCAACATGGAGGAGACAGTATATATACTATGTATATGTAGAATTATTTTTTCTCTACATTCGTGTACAAGTAAATAAGTCAATATTTAGTTTCGTCTATGTCCCGTCTTCTCACATGGAGGAGGCAGTATTTATGACACTGTAGCCAGCCAACAGGGGGCGATCTAAATCATTTGGCCCTGTCGGATACAGGATACATTTATCAGGCTGGAATGTCCCTATTATGTCCAATTCTTTTACATGGAGGAGGCAGGACTTAGGACCAACATCTTGAACTTTGAGCCGTGACGTCACCCACACGTCTGTGGTTACAACGTGTTAGAAGCACATTAGTTGACAGTTTTGAGGTTAGTCGGTTTTAGTGGGTTTTTAGTCTCCTGCGCGGGGCGGCACAGTTGTACCTCGATACTCAGTCGTATATTCTCTATGGAGGCAAAATGTTCCTGCTCAGACTGTTGGGATTGGGAAGAGGCGGAGGAACTTGGAGGACAGGTGGACACTTGGGTTAAGGCACCGTCATCGTTCTCAAACACAGGGTTCACCCTCAGAGTGTTCTCAAAGGCATAGGGAGCGAGCGTGTGCCTACAACATCAAAGGGAGACGGGATGAATACGAAATGCTTCGAAAAACAGCCGCTGAATGACAAAATCGAGAGGCTGGCACTCACACCAACGTCACGGCCTTCTTGGTCTTCATGCACTTCTTGTTGATGAACAGCAAAATGCCGATGAGGGCGCAAACGAGGCAAAGACTTCCCACCAGGCAGGTGACGATGAGGGACGGATCCACCGGCATGGACACCAGCTCGTTGCAGCGCTCTCCGTGGTAGTGCCAGTATTTACCCACAGGACATCTGCAAGAGTCCCCGATGCACTGTTAACAATCATTCTGTCAAATGGCACATTGGCACATTTCATTAGAAATGCATAGAATAACGATTACAGGGCATATCACATGAGCGAGTTCACATGTTTGAGGCTCTGGGGCGAAATGAATGAAAAGGGCATCTATTCTATGGAGGTGGAGGAAAAGTCAATGATGAAGGTTGGCTCATTTTCCAGCATAAGCAGCCAAAAGGGCACTGTACTGAGCGACCCCCATGGCACCACGGCAAACCCAGCCCCCCACATTTGAATTAAACAAGCTTTTTTTTTTTTTTTTTTAAGACGGGGGCGCCGATGGTTGGAGGGTATTCCCAAAGGTTTTTGGTTTTGACGTATTAGAGATAAATTGGTGGTTGTAACATCATATCCAGCTGCTTATCGTGCAGGTGGGATTAAAGGGGCAGTGTGTAAGATTTGATGACGTCCTACCTAGCATGCAGGAGAAGCAAGAGTGGACTTAAGTTGTCAATGAAACTCAAAAGATGTTTAATACATCCATTCTGGGCTGTTGTAAAAAAAAATAATAATAAATGGCGACCTCCAGAGAGAGGACCCCCCTCCTCATGTAAATATACATTAATGGGCTCATTTAAGGGTAATGGAAAAAAAACTGTAGGCGATTATAAATTCATGAAAATGTCAGTATGTAATTATTTTGTAAAATTTTTAGAAGTGACAAAAATGAGCGAAATTGTACACACTGCACCTTTAAATCGCTTTAGAAGTCTTGTTTTAGAGCAGTGCTCCTCAACTGGTCTGGTTTCGGGACCCCTTCATTGAGGACAATGTTAAATATTTTCAAATTTCATCACTCCGATGAAAATGAAAATTGCTCTTCAAAATAAAAGCACGGGTTTCTTTCCCAGTCAAACGCCCACTGAAAATGGGTCCCACTTTTGGGTCACGACCCCAAGAGCGCTCCAACATGTTTTGGCTTCCTTTGAAGAAGAAGTCGTCATCAAAGAGAATAGATCCCATGTGCTGTACCTGCAGGTGGCTCCGTGCCCCGGGATTATTTCACACAAGCCCCCGTTGAGACAGTAGTCGGGCTGCAGAGCGCAGGTGCTCTGACAGGGCAGCCCGTCCACGGTGCTGTAGCCCGGGTCGCACAGGCACTCGGCCTCGTCCGTCCAGGTGTTCACCACACAGCGCGAGAACTCGTTGCACGCCAGGATCTTGCAGGGGTCCCCACGGTCAGCTGAGAGAGAGAGAGAGAGAGAGAGAGAGAGAGAAGCGTGAGCGGGGCGATCGCCGGTGCAGAGAGGTGAGCGCTCATTAACATTCATGCAGTCTCCACAAGTCTCCGACTGTCCACAGATTCAGAGGGGAAATTAAAGGGCATTTTGATTGATGGAGGCGTCCCGTCTCCAATAAGGTGTTTTTAATGAAGCCACAAAAAAACTCATGAACTCTTCAATGCAGGAGGATGCGTCAGGTTTATAATGCACGTCACCTACAACCTGTCAAAGACAGCCCAGGGAAGTCTCCCGTGCGGAGTGTCTGACCTTGTGGCGTGAATGAGCATAAATCACTGCAAGTACACAATATTTGATTTTTTTTTTTTTTTGTAGCCATGAAGTGTCTGCACCCTGCAGCATCGTCATAATTCACTCCAACAACAGGGAAAGTCAATTTCTGGAGGAAAAAAAACCTAAGTGTAAAGGTGCAGTGTGTAGGGTTTAGCTGACATATTTTTGTAAGCGCATTGTCATCTTCTGTACAAAGTCTCACCTGGCTCTACCTCCAGCGAGCGACTGTCGATCTCGATGTCGAGCCGCTTGGACGCCGCGTTGCAGAAGTCCTCCAGCACACAGTGCACGGCCTTGGTGACATTATACGGAACGGGCTTGTCCAGCTTCATCTTGCTGTTCACCACCACGCTGCCGTTCCTGAAGTTGAGGATTTCCAGCTGCTTGAATCCGGTCAGATTGGACTCGAGGTACGGGAGAAGCTGCAGGAGGGGGGAGGGGGGGGGGAGAGGAAGGGCCAATCAATCTCCGCAGTACGTTTTATTCAACTTCTCCTTTTTCAATTTTGGAGAAGAATTAAAAGTTCTCATTTGAAGAGATTAGGTTTCAGTGCGGTTAGTGAACAGGGAGAGAAATGACTTATTTGCAGCAGACAGAGGGAATAGGCTGTATTGTTCCTGATTAGTTTCTACTTCGGAGTGATTGTCCACATGTTCACTCAGATATTTGTTTGGGTTTCATGAGATAATGTCCAGATTCACTTCGGCGTCAAGTGTCAGTGAAAACGCACGTCCTCCTGATAGACCAGGCCGGCAGAGACCACACTGAGAGGACTCGGGTGTGTGGCCGATTTTGAATTATTCAGGTCACATTTTACAGTGTGAATGCTATGAATAGATCATAATTAAATTTTGATGCAAGCATGAAATCCTGCCATTACTGTGCTGAGTGTGTAATTAGATTCAGGACAGAATTAGGGTTAGGTTTATATGAGTGTAAAAAAAATAATAATAAACCCACACAGAGCGTGTTATTTCCAGTCACGGAAGCGTCAGAGCTCACAGGATGAAACAGATCAGACACTTAAACGGGTCTTGCATGATAACAAAGCAATCGCAAGTCCAAAAGGCATCTATTATATATGCTGTTTGGTGCAGGGCTTTTATCTCAACTCGTACTGTTGGGTGGAGGTTCTATGCATCGGTTGGCCTATGCTGCCCTAGACTCTGATGCAGTTCAGATATCCTTCATGATCCGACGACATCAAAATGTAGGACGTTGGCATCCTCCTAATGTATTCGTTTCAGACCGATAAGGCAGTTCCAAATTGTTTGGACACGTAACATCAGTTAAAGACACCTCTTTAGCAACAAGACAGTTTCATTGTTATATAAGCTGCACTGGCTGCAGGTGACGTGGAATTGCACTGGAGCACTGGCTGCGTGTTCAGCAGTGGAGCAGCACTGTTGTTCCCACTGTGATATCCTCGAGTATCGGGAAAGTTTGAAATACAGGTCTCAAGGTTTCTTACTTCAAGATAGTCACAGGAAGTATGCATGTGTAGTGTGTGGAAAAAAGTAGGGTGCGAGTTCGATTCTCAAGGATCACTAAGCCGCACAACCTAGCTGAGCAGTGAGTTCATGGGTGCCAGTTATACCACTGTATGACGGCATTCATGCCTGTCTCACTCAAAGCTTTGCATCCTTGGGTTAATTCAAGAACCCGACTGACCTTTAAACTTGTTCGCAAAGAAACTCCTTTGTCACCCTTTATAAAGTAAAACTCCACTTGTGCAACTTCATCCCCATTTCCTTTCCATAATGCTGCAATTAAAAACTTTCCCTGCGGCGCCGACTCGCAGATAACCTGAGAAAACAATCTGTTCGAGCTATGTGCTCGGGCTGACGACAGCGGTGAAACTCAGACAGGGAAGCAGAGGAGGAAGTCAACCAGCTCAAGTAATGGACCTGCATCAATGTCCATCGATCTGAGCCACTCTCCTCCCAGCCACTTCACATTCACCACAGACCAGGCTAAACATCCAACCGCCGCCGAGCGAGCGAGCGAGCGAGAGAGGAGAGAGATTACGATGCTTTAGCTGGCCTGGCTGTCGAGCGGGAGATAAGCGGCCTTAAGGAGCTCGGCCCTGATTGGGTTACTTCACTTATCACTGGCAGACAGTTTACCGAGTGGCCGGGTCCCTGTGGCTAATGGTCTCGGAGAGAGAAGGGAGTGCGAGAGGGTCCGGCACCGAGAACAAATGGGCTACAGGGTGCAGGGTAGCACGGGCACACAGCTTTGTAGTGTAGCGTGGTCATCCATTTATCTCAGTGCCGACTGTCTTATGAACAGCGCGGGTTAGATACCAATCTGTTCCTCTATTGCCTATTACCGCAAGGTCAAACCCCTAGAGCGAGAGATACAGACATTGTGGAACAAACACAGCCAAAGCGTCGTCGTTTGGCGCAGTCACATTCTCAGAGGTTACACTTGTATCTACTGGTTCTTGTTTTGGGAAAAAGCCAGTGAAACATCCCTTCTCTGGGGTTCAAGGGAAAGAAACGTCACAATGTACCAATGAGCAGACCATGACAGATGTTTGTGATTGACTGTGGCAAGTAGTCGCTCCAACCTCCATGTCCAAATGTATTGGTTGCTTCACAAACCAGTAGGTACAGGAGTAATGGAGGCAAATGGGAAACAGGGAGCTACTGTGCTACTGGTCCATATATAAGTATATATATATGAGAGAGAGTGAATGTACAGTGTCATAAAAGGTTCTCGATTTCCAGAAAGACATTAGGTGATTTATTGTGTCCATTTAAATGGGCTCCGTAGTGTTTATATTTGCCATCTTTTCGATATTTCATGAAAAATTTCAGTCATTAATGAACCATTCCAAAACCAGTTTGACATGTTTCCTTTAACGGTTGCTCGCCAAGATAGATAGCCCATTTAAAGGAAGATCTCTTAATGGGTTGTGGACAACAGACAGTACGAGATACTTACCAGTGCCAATGTCTGACCACATTAGTTTTGCCAGGAAGCTAAATACATTGATTAAGGAGGAGAACTGCAGAAAACATGGTTTGGGCAACCATTAAACATTGGAGATGGAGAGTTATTATTGATTATCATTATCATTTCGGTGGAGATTTCTGAAGGTCAACAATGATCCGATGAAAATGGTTTATCTTTCAGCCATTTCAGCTTGGAACCTTGTTTACATTCAAGCACAATTGTTTTGAATGAGTGAAAGTCGGTCGAGAGACTTCAAAGATAGAAACAAAGCATGCATCCCTCTGCCATTCCTTTGGTCTTACGGGAAACACCACCGACTTGTATCGGACTTTGCCAGTTTGAAGCTAAGGCCGTTATGTAACAGAGCGCAGGGCATTTAAAAATATGTCCCCGTGGTTAACCTCAGGGTCGGCCTTGAATCCACAGCAGGATGTCATGTGACGCCTCTTTCCTTATTGTAAACTAATGGGTGTAGTTCTAAGAAGATGCAGTCCCCAACGGTTAATGCAAATTAAACTATTAGCTGGAATAAAAACAACAACAATGCAACATTTCTGCGTCAGTATGAAATATGTGCATTGGATTTACACATGAAGTTTTCAAGCCAACCACTTGTCTATTTTATTTCATCGTCTTCTGCAGAATTTATTTCATCGTCTTCTGCAGAATGCTTTACAGATGTCCACGATGTCGCACGGAGCAGAGTGGAACCGTAAATAGCTTGATGCATGTTGGGGCTGGAACTGACCAGAATTACTCAAAGCTTCTTAACATGAGTCCCAAACCAGCGAATGACTAAGGCAGAACCTGGTCCCATGATTCAGACTCAGCAGTGCTTTCTATAGCAGATGTACAAACATAAGGCTCAATGACCTGCATGACCCGTCCTATTGGGCCCTCATTCATACACTGCTTTCCCTTTAAGGCATCAGATATGCACAAAGACAGGAGTCAGCATTGGAGCACACCGTCCTCATTTTAAATAGGAAAATATAAGAATACAATTTAACAAAAAGTAGAAATGTTAGAGGAAAATAGCATGTACATATTCAATGGTTCCATGACAGGTGGATAACGATACAAAGCATCTGCAACAGACTTAATCTCTCTCTAGCATCATATTGAAGCCCATCATTGACAGTTTTGCACCCGCTCCCTTTCAGACACGACTCGGCAGTTTACATTCTCATGTGTCGGTCAGACTTTAAAAGTCCCTTTAAAAGTCCCTTATTGAAGAAAAGCCAAAAGTCAGCACAAATGTTAAAAAAATTAAGGCAAAACACATGACAATCATGACCGTTTTAGAACACACCAAACAGCAACTGCAAGAGGTCTAGAAATGTGTGAAAGTTGAAAACTAAAAGGTGAGTATGTGGAAATGTTCGTTAGTAGAATCGTTAGTAACTGCATTTTGTGAAAGTTAGAAAAGACGTAGAAAGGTTATGCTCTCTCTGAGGCATTGGAAATGTAGTTCCAATATGGAAGAACGAGAACAAAAAAAAAAGATACCGGTATGGAGGCTAAAGTCGTCTGTCTCCCAGGCCCAGATTTACTGGAGGCTCCAGGGTTTGGAGATTCTCTGGAGCTCGGGTGCTGTGTCTAAATGAAACAGAGTAGTTTGACATGTGGAGCCCATAATTCCACCACTGACCCCCTTCTCCATTTGATAGATGCTTTGGGGCAATATTCACAATAATTAAAAGGTGCAGTGTGTAAAATTTGGTGACCTCTAGAGGTGAATTTGCTTGTTGTATCCATCACCTCACCCTCACCCTTCTGAACATGCAGGAGAACCTATGGTAGACTTCAGACTTCTAACCCAAAAAAAGTGTAGTACATCCACTTTTACTACTGTAAAAACATGGCGGCCTCCATAGAGGGGACCCCGCTCACATTGATTGGCTCATTTTAGGGTAAAATAAAACATTTACGTGATTACAAATTCATGAAAATGTCAGCATGTAATCGTTCTGTAATATTTTTAGAAGCGACTAAAATGACTACAATCGTACACACTGCACCTTTAAAAACAAAATAGTGTGATTGAAAAATACATGGTTTTGGATAAGGAGGATAAGGCTCACTAACAAGTGCATCCTCACTCCAGCACCAATGAGCAGCGTCTCTACCGTTTACTACAATATCACCTGAAGAGTAAACCTTGTAAAAAATTAAAAAATAAAAATAACTGCATGAAACGTCTTAACAATCACATGTCGCGGCTCCAGCTAAAAAAGCAAGTATGACAACGCCGTGTGGAGAAACATAATATCCAGTACAAAAGCTTGTACACTTACCAGCTCCAGAAAGGTATTCTCCAGGGACTTATACTCCGGGGAGCTCTTGTTGAACAGATCATCAGAAAACATCATGTTAGTGACCCTCAAGCTAAAGAACACCACCAACTCTTTGCTCCTGTCCACCGTGGTCATCAGCGGCGTGCTGCCCCGTCTCATAAGCGGAGCAGCTGTGGACTCGTATGGCCGTTCGTCAGACTCCGAGGGGTAACCACTGCTGCTGTCCTCCCCCAGGGGCTCGGTCCCTTCCGCCTCAGTCTGGTTGGGAACAACTTCCGCGTCCTCCTCTTGGATGTTGGAGCTCTCTCCGGAGATGTCCACGGAGGCCGGGGCGGTTCCGCTGTGCCCTCCGCCGGACTCGTCGGCGTCTTCGGGGGTTTCGCCGCTCTCTGCAGGGGACGGCAGAGTTTCCTCGTCCCCTTCTGGTTCGTTGCTTTCATCTGTATGTGAAGGTGGTGGTGGTGGTGGTGGTGGTGGTGGTGGTGGTGCTGTGGCGACGGGGACTTGGGGTTCAGCGAGGGTGACCTCACCAGGATTATCGCTCATCACCTCTTTGGGTTCAGAGTCTGGAGTCTCCAAGGGGCCGTCTTCATTCTGCAGCTCGGGATCTTCCTCGCTAGCTAATTCGGGGGCTTGTGATATAAAACAGAACAGAATAGGGGTTAGATTACCAAGAGGGGTAACAATTTTAATATGTACAATATGTATACTAATGGAGTGGATACTAATGTATCAAGTTCTGCCATTCTATCTTTATATGTCTCTGCTTTAAATGGCGTCAATTTTAGGATAAAGGCTTCGACTTCGGTGCCACTGTCATGTCAGTGAATCCAACAAGAGGCTAGACTCATTTGCATATCTTTAAAAAGGTACAGTGTGTAAGACTTCGGTCCATTTTTGTCACCTCTATCCAATGAAATTAAAATACAAAACAATTATAAACAGACAGTTTTAGTAATGTATAATCACCTCAATGTATGACCTTTAATGCATATTTACATCAGGACTGTGGGAGCAGCCATGTTTTTACAATAGCCCAGAGTGGACATACTAAACATCTTTTGAGCTTTAATGACAACTGAGGGCTACCATAGGTTCTCCTGCAGGCTGGAATGGGAAGGGCGAGGTGATGGCTACAATATTTCAACTTCGGTAGACATCACCAAATCTTACACACTTCACCTTTAAAGTAGAATAGAATGTATTTGCTGAATTCACATCCTAAAGAAATTTTTTTTTAAAATACATATTAGTGTGCAGGACTGATCTATGTAGTCCAAGTGTAAAGATGAAAACTCGTGCCAGTACGTAATTTGTGCGTTTACTAAACCGATTAAAGCAATGGCCATTTAGTTGTATTTTGGTTGCTTGGCTAAATCACCCAAGACAAGTGGTCAAATCTAATAAATAAATTATGCAAAAAGACAAACATCAAACTCTTAACACTCCACAGGTCACTTTGCATATTCAGCATCTGTGGAGACTCCGCTTGAATTTCATCGTGGGTTCTGCAGATTTGTTTGGCTACACAGCGTGAAATTGTAATGACTGGGCCACCAGACAGATTACTGCTTGTTAATGGGTTTTAATATGATGTATTACCTCAGCAGGGAGCGTCTCCATGTGCAAAACCCAGCCACCAGATCTAATTGTTCTGCCAATTCCATTTCCCCATGGTGGCCGCCGCCCCCATGTCACGGAGCAAAACACATGGCCACCCTCCATTTGGATACTGCCATAACTTTAAGTTTTTTGCACAAAAGTCTTATGGTTACATTAGATCATATTAAAAGGCACAGTGTGTACGATTTGGTGACCTCTAGAGGTGGAGTTGCATGTTGTATCCATCACCTCACTCTTCTGATCCTGCAGGAGAACCTGTGGTCGACTTCAGTTTGTCATTGAGATGTTTAGTACGTCCACTTTTACGCCTGTAAAAAGTTGGCAGCCTCGATAGAGAGGACCTGCTCTTCATGCAAATCAATATTAATGGGCTCATTTAAGGGTAATGGAAAACTAACAAAACATTTATGAAATTATAAATTCATGAAAATATCAGTATGTAATTGTTTTGGAATATTTTTGGAAGTAATTGGGAAAAAAATGCATTTTGCCTCCCAGTAAATGTGAATCAATACCAGACAGATCATTGTAATTGTTATTGAGTCATACCATTTAGTGTCTCCCTTTATTCCCTCTGTTCTTTCACATCTTCTTTTAGGATGTCATCCCATTATCTAATCAATTCAGATTTGTTGTAATCACTCGTCCTATTCCCAGTCAATCCACTGTTAAATGTTGCAGCACCATCATCTTGTCTTTTCTGTCTGGTACCAATAACAACAATTAGCTCTCGCTTGTTCCCAAACCAGACGGTGACAATGTAGTATTGAAGAAACGCCACAGTCCAGAGCTTTCAAGCTCGTAAAAACAGCATTAAACACGGTGCGCCCTTACCATCCGTCACCTGTCCCTCAGGTTCGGCCTCACCTCCCTGGTCTTGTTCGGTTGGTGGCGTCACGTCCGCCTCCTCCTCTGCTTCAACCACCTCAATGGCGGTTTCCACCGCTGCTTCAACCTCCTCCATTGTCGTCTCCACTTCTGCTTCCATCTCCTCTATGACGGTTTCCACCTCTGCTTCCACCTCATGGACTATCGTGTCTGGTACAGTAGTGTCTCCAGACTCTGGAGCAGGTTCTGGTGCCGACTCCTCCTCCTCCGCCGCCATCAGAGGGGCGTCAGTGACGGCAGGGATCTCTGGGAGGAAGTTTGGGATGAAAGGCACGGAGGTGTGCGTCTCTGGTTTGAGGGTGGAGGCTTCCAGAGAGTTCTCCATCACCGCAACTGTCGGGAAGACGCCATCCTCTGCCAGAGCGTCGGCCTTTGGTATGACGCTCTTAACGGACTTAATACCGAGCTCGGCGATCGGGTAAATTGTGGTCACTGGAATTGAAGAATTTGCATTGCATTAAATGCAATCATTCTTTTTCTTTTTCAATGAAAAGCAACTTTCCCAATGATATCACTCTTACCAGCCTCGAAGTAGAGTGACTGAATGTCTAGCGGTAGCGACGGCTCCTGTTTCAAGGCCTTTTTAATGATGCTCTTCAGTTTGGGAGCGTTCACGTCCTTGTGCGCCTCAGTCTCCGGCTCCTCGAGACCTTCGGGATCGTCGTTGAGCTCCGTCTCCCCATTGAAGACCACAGCGTAGCGCACAGACACGTCCTCCGTGCTGATCAACACACAACAAATCACGTCAGGACGCCTCCAAGCCGACACGCATCAGTGGTTATCTGCTTAGGCAGAGTTTCTTTTCATTTTTTCCCTCGAGTCTCATGCAATAAAATACCCCCAGTAAAAGTCACTTTGGGCAAATTATCATTTTGAGTCGATTCGCTTTGTTGCCTCGTCAAAATAAATCATCAAAACAAAAACAGATTGGGCTGCACAGACTGAAAAGAACTCACCGAAATCCCAGAACACGGATCTCTTTGAATCCTGGAACTTTTTCAAACACTTGAAGCATCTACACAGAGGACAAAGAAAAGGAGAATGTAACATCTCTATCCGTCTCACAAAGTCTTTTGCAATTTATACCGTCAATAACGGATGCCATTTTGGATCACTTGTAAATGAATCTGGGTGGGTCCAGATTGGATTTCAAGGTCATTATAGGCAAAAGGTGTTCTTATTTTTTTTTTTACGGGACTGGCAAGGAGAAAGGAGGCTTCACCACGCCCTTTTTGGTCGTTCCGTCACGTTTTCTCTTCGTGGCTGCAGTTGAATATGCTTGATCGGATTAGAGGATTGGGAGCAGGTGTGAACATGTGGGAGTGTAAATCGGGTGACAGAAAACACTGCAGAGTTGCTGCGACACAATATTCCAGAAGCGTTACTTAGTTGCCATGGCAACCAGATGCAAATTCATCCATAAAGGACCAGCAAAACAAGTGCACATTTCAAACTTCAAAGAGACTGATCGTGCCTTCAATTTCAATTCAATTTTCTCTTTCCTCTCGCGGGGGACACTTTAGACGACTTCTGACCCGGCGGTGTTCACCCGCGTTAACCATCCGATCGAAAGCCGAGACGTTCGTCTTCAAACAGATATGACACGCTGATGGCTCCTCACCCTCAGAAGTCATTCTTAAGAGCTGCGGCCAACGCCTTCTTTAGTCAGAGATTATCTGCGTGATTAGATGCGACTATTCCGAGCGTGTGGTAATTTAGACGTCTTATCTTAAGACCCTCCCTCGGTTGCGGCATCAAAGCTGTTAAATCAATCAGGGCGAGTTTTACAGCCACTAATAAAATATTTTGAAGCTCGACAATCGCATCTAGCTTGGCGTGAGTCATCGCGTTTGAAAGTGAAAGACGTGGTTTCGTTGTGAAGGCGGAAATAAAGGGAGAGGATTAAAGGACGATGATGGTATTCATTTAACAGGTAACGGATGAGGAAACGGCTGCTCTATGGGATGTTTATGAGAGAACACGTAATAAAACGTGTGTTCAGGACAGTGTCTGGGTTTCATTACCCTAAGGATGGTTTTTAAAAGGTTTTATAGCACAGGGATTCTTTGTGTTTATATGAGGGTGAAGCAGGAAGTTTCAGCCTTTAGGTATCAGGTGTTACAGGGTTCTGTTTGCAATCAAATGACCAATTCACATCTGGTATGAGCATGCATCTCTGAATACCACCTTAAAACCCAATGACATCCTCCTGTCATTTGTGTTACTCCTTAAAGCAAGAGATGTGAGCCGCCTGTCAAGCCACAAGCAGATTACCCATCTAATCTGTTTACATTTGTACCCGTGGAGATCAGACTCGCGGCTCTGCAGCTGTAGCACCGTGTTTATGCAGACATGAGGCACCACTGTCTGAAGGAGCGAGCAGAGGACGGTGCACGGTAAGGACCATGTTAGAGTTAATTGAATATAGTTTGGGGTTTGAGAAATTTGGCACTGGATCGGGCCCTGGCTGTTGGACTGTGGACTGGGCTGGGTGTGAATGCATGAGATCATATGGTCACTTCCCCGGTCTCATCACCCACCCTCAGGATGCATGTCACTTTGGATGAAAGCATTTGCAAAAAATAAAATTGAAACATGGACTAACTGGCATGGGGGCACATACGGGTTTCACATTGAGGGGGCGGAGCAAAAAGCTTGGGACTTTAGATCCATGGCTCTCAACTAGACTTTTAGGTTGCAACCCACCATTTGAGCATCACTGCTTTAGATCACCTGTGGAGTTGTTGCATCTGGATTGGATTGGAGACACATCCACATTTACAGTGTATGTTTGTGAACGCACCCCTGACCCACTCTCACCTTGTCCGTGAGCTCTTTGGCGATGCTGTTGTAATCCAGAACCGTGGGGTCGCTGAGGAGCTCGCTGTACCCCGGGTCTACGATGGTGACGCTGAACTCCACAATGTATTCCTGGTTGTTCTCCTTGATCACGTTGGGATCCTCCGGTATCTGACAGACAAGTGGACTTATTGCTCTGCAGGTTGTCACGGCAATATACAGTACATTTGTTTTGATCCCTTTAGATGCGATGAATGACTATGATGCCAAGGATGAGGTCAGAGGTCAGTGTCTCACCTCATTACTCTCCGTCGAAAGCAGAATCAGCGGCGGGGTCCAGGTACCTGAAGACAAAGTCCACTTATGACGTCTTTGTGTAAATTAATTGACATCTGTTGTGTTGGTACGTTAATTACATCGCTCTAATTGAAGGATATTAACATATTTGTGTCCAACTCACATTCATGTTCCGGCCCTGGGGTCTCGGTGATGAGTCTGAGGAAACATATACATACATATATATATAAATAAATGTATGGGATATGTAATTAGTGGGAATTTATTCACGAAAGACTACATTTGCTTCACTAGAATTGCGCTAATGAAAAATGTGTATGCTTAAACTCATATCGGTTCATCTAATAGTGACAACGCTTGGAGCCGAGAGGCAACAAGCACCTCCGAAGAATCCGTTGCCTCTGGAAATGTAAACACTGGTAATCACTGACCATTTCCACTGATTATTTTCACATTCCTCTTATTCCTGAAGAAGCAGTAAGGGAAACACTTTTAATGCAAATTAAAGAAGGACGTGTGCACCCACCCTTCAATTTGACTCTCCTCAGCCACTCTCTGGAAATAAGAAACAAGAAGTTTTTACATTTATATTGGAAGAGTGATGATAAGCGCAGGAAAAAAATAAAATAAATAAATGCTATGTGTGTGTGTGTGTCTGTGTGTCTGTGGTTGTGCTGCGCTCACTCTGGCCACCAGGTCCAGATGCTCCTGAGAGCTGCTGAAGTTCTGGGCCAGGTCGTCCATGCAGAGGTTCTCGTGCTGGCAGATGTAAACCCAGGCTCTGTACTCCTCAGAGTTTGGGACCCGGTCGAAGAAGACCCGAAAGGCCTCCCAGATGGCCTCCTGACAAACTGAGCATAGGTCATGTGATGTTATGGATGTATGATGAAGGATGTCTTTCCCAGCATATGGAAGGGTTGGGGTGAAAAGGTGCAGTGTGTAAGATTTGGTGACATCTAGAGGTGAAGTTACATTTTGTATCATCACCTCACTCTGACCCTTCTGAGCACGAAGGGAACCTATGGTGAGTGACAAGAAAGGTAGAAATCTTACACACTGCACCTTTCAGGATGGTGTTAGCATGAGTAACCGCTCAGTAACGCCTTTGTGAGTCAAATGGCATTTTAAAGTCATTTTCATGTTCTTGACATTTTTCCAATATATTATTACCAGGATTGCCCCCGAAGCGACAGGGGGAGGCTTTATCTGCCTCTGCGGCAGAAACGGTCGCGGCTCTCTATTGACGCCTGTGGGAAATTTATTCTCGGACAATCGCCGAGCGCTCAGCTTCAACACGGCAAATTAATCAGCCGCCGCATTTTTAGACGACGCACAACAGCTGTTATGGAGTAATTTGTGTTGCGAGAGGCAAGGTGGCAATCTGAAAGCTCTCCAGTCACCCACGATCCGTCGCTCTCAGACGAGTCCTATTTGCATATAACTTCATTATGTCAAGTGTTGTCTTTGTGTGTCTTTCCATAGAGTCAGTAATGAACAGCCTCATCGGTGGCAACACAGTGACGTCATCAATATACACATGTTAATGAGAGAATATTTTTTGTTATCCTCTAAAATCAAAAGCTTCCAACAGGTAATACAAATTAAATCTCTACAAGTTTATTATCTCATTGTATATAAAAGGCACACAGATGCTCTATATTAGGCCAATGCAATTTTCTTCAGAAAGTCAGATTATGCGTTATATGAATCCCTTTTCTCATGTGAAATGCTGATAATATATATGTTATGAGCCATGTTTTACAATAAAGGCATTATACTGTATATGAAGCCACTATGATGCCCTATACCAGCGATACTGGCCATAATTTACTGTATATAAAGACATTGCTATATTCTGTAAGACTTAATTATACTGCATGTATCGCAATTATTATACTTTGCTGTGTATTAAACTGTGTATATGTATATATATATATATATATATATATATATATACTTATAAAAATATATATGATCAGCCAAGATATTAGTGTATATAAACCATTAATATAATGCACAGCCATTCCAATACTGCATATTTAGGTCATCTTCAAATCATTAGTGAATAATACACAGTAAAATATACTGGAAATTATATGCAAGTATATACACATATATATATATATATATATATATACACACACCGTTCATATTTTAAGGTGAAGCCACTGTAATGTCATCTCAAGAATATCATTAGTCTCCATCGTGGGTGTGGCCCTTTACCTCTGAGCTTGTAATAGGCGCGGTGGCTGCCGATGACGGCTCTCATGGTCTCCTGGGGACACACTTTGACCCCGGTGGTGAACAGCGGCGACCTCTTGGTCCGATGCCTGTCCCACTCCGATCGGACATGTGCGGAGTGTCTGATTGGTCGACGGGATTCCAGGAAGTGTCGGTACTTCACATCCCTCAGTCCGGACAAACCGTTGTCTTTATTATCTGAGACACAAAATTATGACAATCAACGCCATGATCATCATTGCTTTTACAGTATCCAGTACATGAAATCTGTAATGGATTAAAGGTGCAGTGTGTAAGATTTAGGCCATTTTTGTCACTTCTATAAATATTACAAAAGAATTACATATTAACATTTTCAGGAATTTGTAATCACCCAACTGTTTTGCAACTCCACCTCTAGATGTCACCAAATCTTACACACTACACCTTTAAATCTATAGATTTTGGGTTTCCTTATTTGGATTCAGCCTGAAGTGAATCTAACTTTTTACAAAGCTGTTTTCACACACGTTGTGGTCGGGACATTTTCTATTTTTCCGCATCTGAAACGGCAGCAGGAGATTCTCTGGGACAAACAGTCTCATGACAACAGGGGGAGAGAGGTGGCGTTGGGGCAGACGATGCAGGAGAGCAGAGATAACAAATTCCATTGAAGGAATCGTGGTTGTTTTTTTGTTTACAGCACATCGACACTCACTCCGGTACATGTCAGGACAACACGGCCTCTCGTGCAGCAGCAGCAGCAGCAGCAGCAGCAGCAGCTCAGGCCTTGTTGTGTGCATCTATCTGGGAATCAGGCAATTAACCCCAGCTCCCAGTTAAGACACATCGAATGTGACAGCTGCTTAATCTAACATCATGGCATCTGCGTCTTACCCTAAACTCACCGCTCGTAAATGGCAGCCGACTTTACCATTAATTGAGTGTCTGAATTAGATCCAGAGCGTTGAGCTGAATTGCACGACACTTGGAGTGTATGTAAACACATCTGGGGCCCTGAGCTTCAAGGTGGGCGCTCTGTGCGTGGATGTGCATCTTAGTGGAAGCTGTGGGGGGGGGGGGAGTTGAGTGACAGAGTGTCCCGTCCTCCCTGTGGAACGCCGTCTGCTGCCTGCAGGCAACTTGACCCACGCCGACACCAGAGCTGATGTGGCAAATGTGCGAGGATGAACGGGTGCAGGTGGGAATGTGTTGAAGTGCAATATTATCATGGATCAAGCCCATCAGGTTTTCCCACTGGTCATAAACTGGATTCCTAAAGGTGCAGTATGTGGTATTTTGGACATTGTTTTCCCCCTCCAAAAACATTACAAAACAATTACACACTGACATTTTCAGGAATTTGTAATCATTTGAATGTTTTATTTTTTCCCATTATCTTTAAATTGGCCCATTATTGTATATTTACATGAGTAGGGGGTCCTCTCTATGGGGGCCGCCATATGTTTACAGTAGTAAAAGTGGACATACTAAACATCTTTTGAGTTGTACTGACAACTGAAGTCGACCATAGCTTCTCCTTCGCGCTCAGAAGGGCGAGCGGGAGGTGATGGATACAACATGCAACTTCACCTCTAAGACGTCACCAAATCTTACACACTGCACCTTTAAGCAATGGGCTCATGTCTGTTTCAACAAGTACATTAGAGGCAACATTGAGCAGCATCGATGGGAACAAGGTGGACGCAGTCATCCCATCTTCATTGTCTCATGCCCACACACATTCCAATGTGATGCTCCGATGCTCATCCATCTTCCATCTGTTGTGTGTGTGTGTTGCAAATATAAACACCGTCACTCCTGAGTGATACATCCGCATCTGCATGACAGTCAACTGTCAATGGGACGGGTCGTATTTGACTTTAGTTGATGCGTTCACACATACCTAAGAGAGGTCGGCCCACATGTTCTCTCTTAGAGCTGCTGCCCTCAGGCTGACGCTCCAGGACACAGAGGAAGGACTATTCGCTTGAGATATAGTTTTATGTGGCTCAGATGCCTTTATTTTGAAGGGTTGGGATGGAGGAAGTTTAAGTATGAATGGGCTTTGGGTTGAGTATATGTTGGATGACACACCTTCCATGTTTACACTGAGGTGAAAAATAATCATTTTGATGCAGATGAGTCAAACATTTGGTCAAAATATGCGAGTTTGGAGCTCACTCTAGGAGGCAACACTGCTGGAAACCACACCTGGGGTAATCTGTCAATAACACAAACAATAAAAACATCATTAATGTTGGGTGGTGGGGCGGGAGGGGGGGGGGTGTGCCCTCATTTTCTGATCTCTTTCATAAAGTAAACAAGCTCAGATGCGCCGGTGTGGCCTTCCACCAAGGTAATTCCACAGCATTTTACGAGCCAATGTGTCAGTCACTGCTGCCTCGCACAGCTCCCCCCATTGAATAAAGCTATTTTTGAAGAAAGGCACTCATTGTGATGCCAGGTGGCAAACCTCAGAGGGCTTCTTAAGACAATAAGCCTGGATTTATGTGCCCCCAAAACACCGACTGGAGGTCAAGGCTCAAATAACAAACTGTGCCGTCTTTTGGATTACAGCGAATGAACGTAATGGAACGAAGAAAATATGAATGAACAAACAACGGTGGATAATGTGGTCGGGGCTGTACCGACATCGGAGCCAGGCGTGGTGTTTGTACGCGAAGAAAACTGAGCCGTGCCATCTGATCTGTGTGGAGGCTGGAGCCGGAGTGACGACATCTCGGTGCAACAGAGCAGCAGGTGTCACACGAAGGGCACTGTGCCAGCTCTAACACTGTATTATAGCATCTGCAGGAGGTGGACATCAGATCTCACGCACGCATGCAATGCAGCCATTGTGCAAGCAACATTTGTCTATCGATACATACATCTAGAATTGTACTTCACTCTATTGAAGTGAGCCTGCACATCACATTGTGACTTTGACTGAAGTTCGAATGGTTTTCTTATTGTTCCGGTTAAATTAATGGGGGCACAAATGAAACTGATATTGTATATCAGACCTTTAACTGATCCATGATTTATTGTTGGATTTATCTGTTGTGGTCAGCACTGGCTCTTTGTATATTTGTTTGGGTTTGGTCTGTTTGAGAGTGTATTAGAATTAACTATGGCTCTTAGAACAATTATATTCATACACAACTGCTTATATGTCTGTTATGGACACTGAGTAAAGAGAGAAAAGGAAAATATTTGGAAAAGGACAAGTATGAAAATATGTGACAAGCATATACCGGTAAATAGTATACAAAGTGTGGAAAATCGTGCAAAATCTATTAAAGTATGAGGAGAATTACATGATTTTTTCTTCAAATGATGCTGAATTAGCATAGTTTCCTTGGCAACATTCAGTGTGAATGTTGCCAAGGAAACATTTCAAATGGCGATTCGATGTATACATGTATAGACATGTTTATGTTTTCAAAGTGAGCCGAGACAATCCCTGAGCCCCAATGGCAACTCTTGCGTCATCGTATATTGTTCATAAAAGGTGTGTGTCACTCACTTTTCATGCCATTATTGCATAACTAAAGCAGTAATGTCCAAACTCACTGTGTCACTAATGACTTCTAAGAATAAGAAATGGGATTTAAGGATTAAAACTCTCCAAAACACTCGCGCTCATTCATGAGTTACGGAAAAAAAAATTGCAAATCACTGTGTCACACATAATTATAATATCTACAATGAACAATATTGTTTTGCTTCCATCCAATTATGGCCCGATAACAAGAACATGCAACAAATGTGTGGTTGTAGAAACTGGGCAAATTCATCCCTGTGTGAGGTCTGTCAGGCAGAGCCCTCACCTGCATGACCGCAACATGCAATGAAATTCAGATTTTTCTCATTTTTGGGGTGAAGGGGTAACTTGCACATGCTCAGACACGGCGACCTGCGTGAGGGGAGTGGTGGTGGTGGGGGGGGGAGCGTCAGGCCTTGATTCCAGAAAAAGGGCCTCACAGCCGAATGACAAGCCAGAAAAGATTAGCGTCCTGCAACACTGCGAACAGAATGGCTTTTGTTTCCTTCAGGATAATGAGCTCACCCGGGCACATCACACTGAACGAGACAACCCGTGCGGACACAAATGTTATCGCTGGCGGAACGCCGCTATCTTTTCCCAGCGCACATCCATTATATGTCATCGGCCATTAAACTCACACAATGAATATTCATGACATGAAAAGTGGCTTATCTGCCGCTTGGCATTTTAGGAAAAAGCTGCATCTCGGTTGTTTTAACCTGAAAAATGCTCGAGCCCTTGATTCGACTCGGCACCTCTCCAGGTCAGGTCATGACACTGAAATAATATGCAGACGGTCCCTTTGGCGTTTCATTCTCCAGGGCATGGAATAACGTGTGCGTCGTTAGAGGGTTAAAAAGATGCAACTTATTCTGGTGCATGTGTGCATCTTACCTTGGACTTGACTTGCTTGCAGGGTAAACACACACAAAGTGAAGAATAGTCCCGACTTCAAAAGCATGATGGGCTAATTTATGTTGTTTTCAAGCCCCAAGCTGTCATTGGTAAGGAGACGGTCGCAAACAACAACAACAACAACAACAACAAGGTAATGATCCACTCTATTCCAGGTCCATGTGCAGGGTCCAACTCCAGAGGGGGAGTGAAGTGCGGTCCGGTGAGTGTCCCAGCTCGGGCTCAGGTCCTCGGCAACGCTCGGCTCCCGGTTGCAGTTTGGATCCCTGTCAACATCCAAAGTGGCTGCATGGATGGATGAGCAGCGGGTAGCGAGGGAGAGGGAGGAAAAGAGGAAAACACTGGATGGTGTTCGGGGCTCGGGGAGCGCTCTTCCTTCCTGTGTGACAAAACAGCGACGAGGTTCAAAAAGCAGCCTCCAATTCCAGCCTAATCCTTTTACCTTCTTCTCTCGGCTTGTAATCTCTGCGGGGCCACGTGGCCGCGCAGCCTCATCCTGTTAGCCACCTGCCGGATCCCTCATCTGTCAGCTGAGCAAAACTTGGGGGGGGGGGGATCGACCAAGGACACCCCCTCTCCCCGAAGTTACCCCAAGTATTTGTGTAGGCCCCTGTGCGTCACTCTCCCTCTGTCAAGCAAATCCCCAGCCTCGATCGAACACCCGTCAACTGGGGCATCAAGTGAGGTCGGGAGCAGGGTGATTGTTGTTCCGCGCCCAACGACAACTCAAACAATGTGTTGCATTCTTTGCTCCTGCGGTGGAGCCAAGTGCAGCCTGCGGGGCCTCCCCTCCAAATCTGACCCCGCCACTGTTCCACTGCTCCCCCTGTGAGCCAGAGTGCAAATGAATGTCTGACCTCCTCTTCTCGCCTCACGTCCAATAATATGGGCAATATATATATATATATACACATAGAGAGAGAGAAATTGGTGCCTCTGATGGCAGCATGTTGTGTGTGGGGTTGGGAAGGCCCCCGCCTCGTTAGTCTCCACCCTTTCTGTGAGCAGGATTATCGCCCCCGTCGCTTGTTGTACCAATTCGCGGCAACAAGCGGAGCTCTAATCCACCCGGGTTGTTTCCTGACATAATGGAAGTAAACTTTGAACTTCGATGGTGGGCGGGTTTGCAGAAGATGTGGCGGCTTCCGGAACATTGGGCAAGTCCTTGTGCATGTCTCGGGCGCTGACCAACTTTAGCATACGTGCCAACCAACTTTAGCATATGTGCCATGTGGTGCTGGAGGCAGGTGCAGTGGAGGGGGGGGGGGTGTTAAAGCTGATTGAAGCTGCAGGGGGGTGTAAACAGAGTGGTTGTGAGGTATAAGAGCCTAAACAATGAGCTCATAGATACTAGAATGGACTGTAAGAGCACTAGGCAGCTAAAGGGTTATCACTAAGTAGGTGGTAAATAGTTTGACTGGTAGAAAGATGCTATACAGAGTTCTTTATGGGTCATTATACTTTCATCCGTTCATCTATGTCGTCAGATTCAGTGTTTTATCCAATCGTATTTCAGTATTTTTTAACTTGGATCAAACTGTAGGGCTTTTGGACGGACGACACACTGTGCCACAGCCATCCCTTGGACACCTGGTACTCTAATCTTTTCAAGTTGTTTACTTTTTTATGTCTTAGTTGTACACAATCCAAGGAAACCATCACTTACTCACTTGACCTTTGCCCGTTTATTCATATATGATGCATTTATATTTACATGTTTGTTGTGTTTTGACCCTTTTCTAACTTGCAAGCAGGATGATGCACATATGGGATGGAGACAAAGTTAGTGCACAGTGTTGCACGGTTTTGAATGTAGGAAGAAAAAAAAATTACATTTAGGGGTCTGATATCAATGAATGTGTGAAATTAGGTGCAGCTTGATTCGATTTAGGAGACCAATGGGCCTTGGCAGAAGTGTGTGCTCCATTGATTAACATTCCATGGTTGTTTGGGTGGCTTCATTCTTGCAAAGCGCCTTACTGACATTAAACCATACAGATGGATATGGTAAGAATTCATAAATCCTGATCAGAACACTTCAGGGTGCACTGAAGCACGGATACGAACTTTAGTCGATGTTGACATTTTCATGCAAAACTTCATCTTCGGCAAACGAGCACATCTCGGTCTTTTGCACACGTCGTATTTGTTACATAATCAAATCTGATCTTTCCGGTTTCCAGCCTTGACCCAAATCCCGGCGGATTACGGTCAGGTTCGCAGAGCAGGTAGCGGTCGAGCTTTACCATTTAAACTTCATGCCGAGGATTAAGAGGAAAATTGACATTAAGTCCCGAGTGTTATTCCGTTCAAGCCTAAAACAAGTTGACACTAATGCAACAGGGATCACGGCTGAATTGGAGCATCATTTATGCATGAGGACGGACTGACCCCCCCTCTCAGCCGCCTCTTGTAGATTAATAATGTATTCTTAAACTTTGCCGTACATTCATGAGCCGCTTTGATATTTCTCCCGAGATAAACAAAACCTTGTCAGTGTGGAGCGGGATTTTATTCCGACACGCTTGACCTTCTCCCACGTGGCCAATGACTTGAATCATTGTCCAATTAGAGGGGTTAGTTTTAAATTATGCAGCAGAGGGAAAGTGGTTACTTGCCATCTGTCAAAAGGGGTTATTTCATTAGGGACAGAGGCAGCGCATCTCCGGCTGGAAGAGCCTGCTGCAGCAAAAGGCACCTCTGCAGCTACATCCATCATCTGCACATACGAGTGTGTGTGTGAAGCGTTAGTCATTGTTATGTCTCTACGAGTCATTGACAGCCACTTGCAGGGAGCAGGTTTTGGGTCTTAACTCCAAGTTTTTGTGTACGTAATTTCCCAGTGAACTTAGCTGGTCAAAGTTCAAGGTCCCCATGACCTCGAACAAAGCTGTCGCCTTATGAACAGAGTATCTCAGAATTACTCGGGAGGAATCCTTTCACATTTGGTACATCCATTCTCTGGGACTCATGGTTCCACTGATTTGAATTTGGTCGTCAAAGGTCAACGTCAGTGGCTTTGCAAACCAACTTTCTGGCATTTTCAACAATGAAAATACAAGGCAGTAAGTGCTGGTAAAGGTTCCAGGTCTTAGGTCTCGGGGAGTTGGATCTTGGTCATCTGACAAACATTAAAATGAAGGGTTTGGATTTGTAGAGGGTGCCAGGTCGGCCCAAGTGTCACGCAAGAGGCCATGCCCAATGTGTATGTATGTATGAACAATTTCTAACCTCAACAAAGTAAAATTAAACAATTCAAAAAAATATTCGGTTGTCACAGGGAAATATGTGACGCACAGACCAAAACACAGTTAATACCGGGCTTGGAACATTCATTTTAGCATTTTGGCATAAGCCTCACGTGGCCACTCTGTGAACTGAAAGTTATTCCACTTCCCAACTGAAATAAAATGTATGATGGTAGCAAAAGACCGATAAACCGTAAAGCCTGTATTCAAGGCTGCTACTGATTACCTCTCAGCTCTTTTAGTGAGACAGTTATTTCCAATGTATTTTCTAATTTGATGATTGGATCAATTTAATCCCACGAGCAACAATTCCAAAGAAAACAAGAAAACCCCAAACCAATGACTCTTCCCGCGGCGAGATGACAACAACGCTCAGTTGCCAGGCAACAAAAAGCAGAGGGATTACATGTATCATCCACAGTCGGGGAGGTGGGATGATGGAAACACGCAGCGACTTTCCATGGGCCCCTTTTTACTTTGTGCCACACAGGGATTAGGAGGGAGGTGGCGGAGAGGCCGGTGAGTCAGTCAGATCGATGATAAGGTCGATGCATCGCTTTCGCCCGGGTCCAGGAACTTTTCTGGGACGCTGGTATAAAAGCAGCTGAACTGGGGCTGAGGTCCTCAGTGTGAAGGAGTCGCGCACAGAGGCAGCACCAAGGGGAACAACATGGTAGAAGAACCACTGCTTCAATGACTTTGATTCTGTATTAACCCATTTTTAACGGATCTCTTCTGTCTCCAGGTAACAACAACAACAACATCTGCAGGCCCCGTGAGATCAGCTGGACTGTCTCTTCTTCTCTTGTCTGTCTTGTACACAACCAATTCTTACCCCAACAATGACTTCAGCAGTAAGTACCTGTCCCTCACATCTCACCATGCAATTGTTACTACTTGTATCGGCAGCTGATATCAGCCAAGTCATCGGTCTCAAACAGGGGTGTCAAACATATGGCCAGCGGACCGAAACCTGCCCGCCAGAGGGTCTGATCCGGTCCGATGAATGATTTTGCAAAGTGTAAAAAAAACAAAAAATAACTGTACTTGGTTTAGAGGCGCAGTGTGTACGATTTGGTGACATCTAGAGGTGAAGTTGCATGTTGTATATCCATCACCTCACCCTCCTGAGCATGCAGGAGAACCTATGGTAGACTGCTGTTGTCATGAAAGCTCTATAAATGTCTAGTACCTCCACTTTTACGTCACTAAAAACATGGCGGCCCCCGTAGAGAGGACGGCCCCCATACATGGAAATATACAGTAATGGGCTCATTTAAGAGCAATGGGAGAAAAAACATCTAGGTGAGTATAAGTTCATGAAAATGTCAGTATGTAATTCTTTTGTAATTTTTTTTAGAAATGACAAAAATGACCGAAAGCTTTCACACTGCTCCTTTAAATTAGTTGCTTCAAGAATTGACATTTTTTATTTATTCAGTCTGAATTTTGATGCGAGTATTGTACTTGCACTTTTTTTTGTTCTCAAACAAAAATATAAACATTTGGAGGGGATTTTATCGGCCCCGCCCACTTGAGATCAAATCGGAGCCGTATGTGGCCCCTGAACTAAAATGAGTTAGAGTTTGTTTTTTTCATCTTTGTAATCAAAATGCTGCACATCATCTCCGCCTGTTGAACCCACTCTCACCCCCCCCCCCCCCCCCCCCCCCCCCCCCCCCTATTTTTT
>JAFBJT010106059.1:33225-57988 GCA_016785325.1 Chascanopsetta lugubris | reverse complement strand
GTCTTGAGCTGGCCAATAAATTAGCTGAATTAGAGGAGGTAAGCATATATGTTTTTTTAAACTCATTTTTTTTTATTGAAAAACATACATGCATATACACATAGCATGGAAATGCCATATTCATTATACTTTAAGCAATAGGGAGAGGAAATAAAATAAAGTCGAAAATAAATCTACGTTTAATTAAATAAAAATACAAGCCATTGTGATTGCAGTATCCATAACACTGCTATCCCAATCTGGTACCTTGCTTAGTGCGAAGGGATTGTGCTTCATGGTCTAATTTCCTCAAAAATATGAACAAGTTCCATTTAGCGCTGGGCTGTCCAACTGATTTTCGCCGAGGGCCACATCAGCATCACGGTTGCTCTCGAGGGGCCGGTTTTAATTGTGGGACTGAAAGAAGATACTACTTAACATACTTTAAAATAACCGTCTTCATATTTGATGAATATTCATTCAAGTTACTAAAATTGTATGAGCATTTACATACACGAGAAAATGTAAACCCACTGAAAATATCGCTACATATAAAAAGTGGCATGTGTAATTCACTCGAGTTCATGGGCAATGTATGATTCAGACTTTTACTTGTAGACCATCATATGACTTTAAACTCTCACGGGATAGTTTAAAGTCCCATTCATCCCTTCAAATGGGATGAATGGGATTTGAATGCAAACGTGCGACATCACTTGATCGTAAACGCCTTTGACGAATGACGATGTATTGATCGTGAGATGGCGGCCACATCTCAGTGTGTTTAATCAACGTGATCTCTGCTTGTAGCTCCGGGCGCTGAGGGAGGACATGGAGCTGGAGAGGCAGATCGCGGCCACTATGGCCGACGGTAAAGCCGTTAATCACAAGCGGGGTGAACGTAAGTGGAATCCACAATCAGGATTTATTCCCACCGCACTCACTTATTTCTAGTATTGGAACCTTTGCATTCAACAGCTGTTTCATTCGTCCGCTATGGAAGTAGTTGACATCTAATTTGATCATTGCTGAATCGGGTACATTTAAAAGCATGGCGCATGTCACCTGAAGTGAGTAAACGCATGACGCAGCACAATGAAGTCTTTATCCGTCCTTGTCTGCAGCTTGCTTCTGGAAATACTGTGTGTGAGATGGATGCAAGAAGAGGAGGACCACTGTGAAATCTTGCTGCAAAGCCCAACGTGGCCTTAAAGAACTCACAGCACCAGTAATTTAATCACAATGTGTTTATTCCAGCAATATAGAGTCGTATCATAATTAGTGTCATCAATAAAACGTTTTATGTCCACTGCAGCCAGGGGTCCTCACGAGGGGTCTGGGGGCTGCAGCCGTTTCATCTGTAAATAACTCAGCTACTCACTGGAAATACTTGAGGTCAGATATGACAAGATAAACGTGTCTGTAAAGACATTCTTATTATCATTATATTCAGCAGGGATTTTCCTTTGCCTGCTGCTTGTTTATGTCGCTCCCTTGTGGCTGATTCTGGTCATAACATTTTGTAAATGCCAACACACATCTCGCCTGTAGCTGCTTTTAAAAAAAAATCACCTGCTGTTCATTTTACAAAATAAATGACATTATAATGAGAGCGTCCTGTTTTCTGGTGGTTTCGAAACAACTGTGAAAATGACTTGAATTATTTTTTTTTGTGGCTCTAAAAAAAAGTAAAGGGACAAAAATCTGTGAACATTATCTTAATGTTTCTACCGCGCATCCACTAAATATTCACACGGTGTGAGTACAGTCCATGGGCCAAACCAGACCTGCACCGTTGTTCAACATGGCCCATGGGGTCGAGTACGAGCTGCACTATTTTATACATGAAGCTAGAAAAAATGAGATTGCCAAGATGTTGTTGTTGCGGTTTCTTGGCCTTCAAAATAAAAGTCCCACTCTAGAAGACCCCCAGTATTCGACAGCAGTCCAATTTGCTTTTAGAATCCTCGTTTCCCCGTATTTCTAAGCATAGGGCTTCTGTTTGTAATCATGCAAATGGGTCGGTATTGTTGGCAATACAAAGCTCACTAATTTTCAAAGACTAGATGTTCTTTGTTTAGAGTATATTATTGTTTTCCTGACACACATTGGATCATTTCTAACGACTTTTCACATGCTTTCGAGTCTCTTACACAGTACACATAGGGCCAGGGCACTGTAGCAGGGTCAAGGTGGGAATCGAACCACTGACCTTCACTCCTAAAGGTGGTGTTTGGAGCAATTGTCCCTGAAATGAAAATAATAGAGATCATACATAAATAGATCGCTTATTTAGAAATTTCATAGAATGATAACGTGTCTTGATACAGAGGAAACTTTCTTTGACTCTGTATAAGATTGTTTGGCCCCTGGTAACAATCTGGATTTCTTATGCAGACCGCCAGGAAAAATAATTGCCCACCGGACGATGACGATGAGTAACATGCTGTGTCAGCGACAGGAGAGCTGGAAACATGTGAATCATGCAGAGATGATAAAAAAACAGGATGATTCACCAGCGTTCAGGGTCCACAGAGGATGAAGCGCCCTGAATGAAAACACCTTCCACATCAAAATGCAAACGTGAAACAGCAGCATCACAGAGTCGAGACGACTGACCCACGCATGGCATCACAATGAGTCGTCTATTGTTACTGTCTCAGAGCTTGTTAAAGGTGCAGTGTGTACCATTTTGGTCATTTGTGACACATCTAAAAACATTAGAAAACAATTACATACTGACATTTTCATGAATTTATAATCACCTTAATGTTATATTACCCTAAAATGAGCCCATCGATGTATGAGGAGGGGGTCCTCTCTTTGGAGGCCGCCATGTTTTTACAGTAGTTAAAGTGGACGCACTAAACATCTTTTGAGTTTTAATGACAGCTGCAGTCGACCATAGGTTCTCCAGCATGTTCAGAAGAGTGAGGGTGGGGTGATGGATACAATACGCAACTTCACCTCTAGAGGTCACCGAATATTACACACTGCACCTTTAAGTTTTAAAATCCTCATGTCGATGACACATAAACATACTATAATATTGCATTATTTACTGTCAAGTTTATTCCTGCATGGGACGGAGCAAAAAAGCGAGAGTATTTCTGAGTTGTTACGATGCTTCTCGGCAATAAATTGTATCCCGTTAGAAAGCCTGTATGTTTCCCTTTTCTGTGGTGCCACATTTTTAAGAAACATCCATTTGGGTGATGTGGGCTCCACCCACTCATATCTACTACTGAACAATATGCTGCAATGAACCAGCAAATAGATTAACACTGATTGGGAAAAAAAACAACTAAGAAGACCATTTACAAATATATGACATATGTTCATTTATGTAGGAGGATTAGTTTAGTCTTTGTGTACTCATCATGGAAATTATGTTTTCAAAACCATTTTTCCCGGACTTGACCTTTGACCTTTGACTAATGAGCCCGAAATGTTCAACATCTGAAGTTGTTTTTCCTTCCTTTCCTTTTTTCCTGACCCTTGCTGAGGGTCTGAGGACAGAGGATGTTACCCACCCTGTGAAACCCCGTGAAACAAACTCTGATTTGTGAATACGGGCTATATAAATAAAATTGGCAAAAGTTAAAGGTTCAGCGTCAAATACTGGGGTGGGATTTCTTTGACGTTGGATAAAATAAAATACTCAGATGTTTTAAATGGTGATGAATCACCACGTCATATCATTGTTTTCATTACCTTAAAATGAGCCCTTTATGTTCATCTTACACATCAGGTCCTCCCAACACATCACCATGTTGCACCACCTTGTTTTTATGGGAGTCCAGAATGGACTAGAGGGGTTTTCAGCAGCAACCTTTAACCATGATCAGCTCAGGCCCAACCTTCAGCCACACACTTTTTATTCCACATGCGTAAAAAGTCTGAACAACCCTAACGATGAAGCCTCCAATACACTGAAGGTCAACACCACCTGCAGCCAAATGAGGCGTCACCTTCTGCTTTTGTTTTCAACACACCAAAAACTTGAACCGCTGACCGCAAAAGCGCAAAACTGCGCCAACACAAACATCAGACACAAAATGTGCTGACAGATATGGAAGACAAATGGACGTTATCTGCTTCAGCTGAGTCCTCAGATGGAGCACAGGCAGTGTGGAGTCATGCTAACTGCTCAAGATAAGGCCCCAGGAAATGACCGAGCAGCCTCTGTGTCAATGAGTTTTTCGTTTCCCATCAAAGGTTTTACTTTGGAAGAAGACAATGCTTCAAAAATGTGGAAAATGTTATGAGGATGATGATGAGGATGATGATGATGATGATGATGATGATGTTGCATTGAGTTTTTTTTGTTCTTGTTTATTTTTCGTGGATATATGTGTGTATGTCAACTACTACAATATAATGCATGTTTACATATACATAAATATTTTTACATTAATGTCAATGTGTATCTTTTTGGGGGACCTGGGCTTTTCATAT
This sequence comes from Chascanopsetta lugubris, assembly GCA_016785325.1. NCBI lineage: Eukaryota > Metazoa > Chordata > Actinopteri > Pleuronectiformes > Bothidae > Chascanopsetta > Chascanopsetta lugubris. The sequence goes on along the minus strand of JAFBJT010106059.1, from coordinate 53,551 downwards.
GTGCTCAAATGAATAAATAAATAAATAAATAAATAAATAAATAAATAAATAAATAAATAAATAAATAAATAAATGAAATATACATATACAATACATATACATACATAATGTTATACCTGTATATTACCACTTGACTGGGTAATGATCAATGTCATTAATCCCTATGCCACATGACATCATGCCAGCTGTTAAAGTGGACCTATATTTTGAGGAATGACCACTTAGAAAGTCACAAATAAATAAGAATCATATGTGGAAATACTGTTGAATAAATTCAGCATGAAGGAAAATGTGAGACAGGCTATGATGTATTTTTTTTTTTTTAATCAGCTCAGTCCCTCATGTGATATGTCAGGGGATGAGTGACACTTGGGTGGGATCAGTCTCGGATGAGAAGGCTGAGGGATGTTTAAATAGACAAGTGTCGTGTTCTCCGGACAGCTCGAGTCCCACAAGACGCACAGAGCATCACAACACACTCACAAAGACGGAGATGGATTCTTACTACAGAGGTGAGTCGAGTTTTCTTTATTTTCCAAGCCAAGGTCATCATTGAAAATGATAATGCCTGGTTAAATCAATCAATAAATGAATAAATAGATACACGAGTGAATGAATGAACAAGAAATGAATACATAAATAGATTATATATTTGATCATTTCTCTTGTGTATGAAGTATTTGAATCAAAATGTGCATTAATATGTAATAAAGATTAAAAACACATGGGAAAGTGTTGCAGCAGGATGCTGTTTCATCTCACGAGTTAGTTTAGGTAAGATTTTGTTTATTTATTTACAAATCACATCAGATCAGTGTAGCGTAGCGTTGTATAGTAATATTCAGTTAGAATAGATTAGATTACATTAAATAAAATAAGATCAGTTGAGAGAGGCTAATGACATGGTAACCAGTGTGGCACAGCCGGGTCAGATTTAGTTTCGTTGATTTCAGAAAAACATCAGACGTGCTTGGAAATGAAGGTGATGTTTGATTGACTTGGCTTTGAACGCCAAGGTCAAACTGAGGTCAGACAAATTTAGCGACGCATGAAGTCAAGTCAAAATGTATTCAGTTTAACGCCAATGATCAATTCGCACCAATGGACAGACGGCATTGTACTGCGACAACAGTAAAAACACAGAGAGGGGAGACGGACGAGAGAAACAACACGAGCACGTGAAGGAATTCAAATCTACTCATCTGAAGTCAGATTGGATCATATCTGGCTCTATGTTTCTCTTTCAACCCCGCAGGTCCCTTGTGGTTATTACTTCTTCCCTTCATGCTGCCTCGCTCGCTCGGCGACACTTCCTGCCCCGCCAGCTGTACATGCCTGCCATCAGGTTTAGTCAACTGCATCGGTGACGCCATCGCAGACATACCGAGGCCGATGCCCATCACCACCAACAAGCTGATCCTGGTCAACACGAGCATGCGCGTCATCAACGAGAAGAGCCTGCAAAACATGACCCTGTTGCTGCGCTTCGGCCTGACTCACAGCCACCTGAACGCCATCCACCCCCTGGCGTTTCACGTGGCACCGCAGCTCTTCTCCATCAAGCTCTCCTCCAACGATCTCACCGCGCTGCCTGCTCGGGTGTTCAGTCCGCTGACGACCCTGGAGCAGCTGTTTTTGGATGGAAACCAGCTCGGGAGCACTTCGATTTCCGAACTATCAAACCTCGTCACGCTGAAGATTCTGGACCTGAGCTACAACAACCTGGACAGTCTCCCTCCAGATGTCTTCACCGGCCTGACCGATCTCACTTACCTGAACATCGGCAGGAACCACTTGACGAGGCTTCCTCCCACAATCTTTCACACTTTGACAAAACTGAACTTCCTCTATATGAGCTCCAATAAGCTCAAGGCGCTATCGCCCGGGACGTTCGATGCGCTTGTTGACCTGGTGGAGCTTAAGCTCCACCAGAACCTGATCACCAGTCTTCCGCCCTTTGTGTTCTTTTCTCTGGGCAACCTGCGGACTCTCACTTTGTCCTCGAACCGACTCCAGCAAGTCCCCAGATACACATTTTACAACAAGCTCAAGCTGAGCAAGCTCACCCTTTACAACAACCCGTTGCTTTCTCTCCCCGAGGAGCTGATGGGTCCCATGCCTGAGATGACGGGGATCTATCTGTTCAACACCAGTCTCACCAAAGTTCCTGGGAATCTGTTCAGCAACATGACGCGGCTGCAGAACCTTCAGCTTCATTTAAATAGCAAACTCATGCAGTTGCCCGAGGACCTCTTCTGCTGTCTGCCCTACCTGCAGAAGCTCTCACTGCGATCCAACGACCTCCGCTATTTACACCCTCATCTGCTCTCCAACCTCACCTCTTTGAGGACGTTGTTGCTGAATGACAACAAGCTGCAGAGTTTACCAGAAAACATTTTTCAGGACCTCAAATCGCTTGCCGCCATCGATTTGAACAACAACCTCCTCAGGAGCCTCTCGGGCGATACTTTCACGTCGAATACAGGTTTGAGCGCCGTGACTTTGGCGGGAAACCCGTGGGAGTGCGAGTGTGAGATCCGGGGGATGGCAAGATGGATCCGACGCAACGTGGAAGTGGTGACTGATAATGTGAACGTGACGTGCGACGGTCCGACGTACCAGCAGCTCCGCAGAGTGAGTTCCCTGAACGAGCAGGAGTTCGACTATTGCGATGCCAACGACATTCCAGCCAGTACACCCGCCTCAAGCGCACTGCCACCCACAACAACACCAGCAAGTACCGGTGGAGTCACCGTCCCATTATCCACAGAGCCTCTCGCCTCAGCCGCCCCGGCCGACACGGCAACCTCCACCCGCACCGTGACCGCCACCACCGCCACCGGAGGAGAGTTCCCTCTCCTTAGCGAGATCCATGGCTTGGACCACGCTTTCTACAAGCAGCTGGTGATGGTGCAGGGGCCCGAGTACGTGCACCACAACCAGCGCAGGGGCTGGGTGTACGTGTGGTACCTGCCCTCGGACACGACCTGGGCCGGACTCCTCATGCTGTGCCACATCCTTCTTGTGACCACGGGCCTGTTGCTCATCCTCGCTTCCTTGTACGCCATGTATCGCCTCGACAAGACCATGGACACGCTGAGGGCTGAGCGTTGTCGGAAGGAAGCCCAACACATCATGTTATCAGGCAAAGAGCATGAGTCAGCAGAATAGACCGGCTTTTTCCGTAAGCTTGGGAGTGTTAAACATTTGTGTGCTGCTTTCATCCATTATGATTTGCGTTGAAACCTCGGAGCAGTTTGATTGACAGCTGATCATTTTACGATATTTCAGTAAAAAAAATAGGGCCAAGGCAACAAAAATGCTGAAATGTTACGATACTTTGATATCAAATAACATGCTATAATATGCTTTTTATCTGCATCCGCTGTTTGTTCTTATCACTTTGATGAGTCACATACACTTAAGTCACTTAAACAACAAAATACGTCATATTTCTGTGTAGTTATGTTCTGCTTTTTTATTCTGAAGGTTAATAAATAAAACATACACTTTTGGAAGAAATGACACAAATTGTGGTATTGGAGAAGTTGTATAACTATTCACTGTTGTGATTGTGTTGGTCTTCATGGATTGCAGGGGAGTGTTGTGTTGATTATATAGAAAACCAAGGCAGTGGTGAATAGCAGATGCTTTTTTCTCTCTCTAGTGGTGATAGCACCAAACTGCAACAGGAGCCATCACAATTCTCTCTTTCCTTCTCTCTCTCTCTCTCTCCCTCCTTCCTCTCCTCCATCCTTTCTTCCTTCCTTTTTCTATCAAAGCTCTATTCTTCTATTCAAGAGACACAAGAATTCTGCCCGATGCTGACATTATTACTGCCTCTCCCATTATTAATGACATGTTCCCCAACGTGGGTCATTATGTACTCTGTTAAAATGCCAACAAACCTTTTCAATCCTTTGTGTCCACACACACGAAGGACAGGTTCATCACATGACAACAGTCCAAATGAAAGGTCACATGGTGACAGCTGCACTCACCATTACCATCAAAAACACGACACCAATGGTTTTTCAGTGTGGAATTAATTATCCTTGGCTCTTTTTCTTTAACCGTTTGTTGGGTCATACTTTCATTGATGTACATATTGGAGTGGAACTGGCTCAATGGTTAGAGCAGTAGCCTATGTAAGAAAAGGTCACTGGTTCGAATCCCACTCGGACCCTGCTGCAGTGACACTGGCCCTTATACCCCCAATAGTCATCCATGTGTACTGGAAAACAATCCCCCCTCTCCCACCTGCTCCAGCATGGTGGTGGGTATTTCTGCCTCTGTCCTGTTATCTCAGCGCATGGTGCTTGTGTTTGTGTAAATATCCTCTCTACTTATCTGGGCTTGTAATCCAGATTTCCTCTTTTACTGGAATGACAGAGAAATGTACTCTCCCCCTAAAAACAAGCGTTCTTTAAATGAGTCACAGCCCACTTTCAGACACAGGCGTCAAAACATCTGTCAGACCTGCCACAATGATTACACCCTTCACCCCTAACGTGTACGCGCCAAGAAATGAAGGAGATCAACCACAAAGTCACATTTGAAACCACATTTGAAAAAGATGTGTAAAGAATTACTTTTCACACTGAGCTGCCATTTCATATGAATGTTTGTAGGAGGAATTACAACAAAGGTTCAACTGCTGAAGGAAGAAAAAGCTTTTAAACCTCAGACTCAAAATGACAGCAGATGCCACGAATTCCTTTCGAGGAGATTGGACCTTAAACAAACATCGAACAAAAGGAGGATGAATTGGTGAACAGCGACCAAGTTCATCGCCATGACAACCGGTGATTAGGTCCTTCCAGTACGCTGAGCTCACACAACAGTGGTGACACACACACACACACGCACGCACACACACTCTCTCTCATTCTGTCTCACTCTTGTGTAATTGTCATGGGACACTTGTGGGACTTTACAGAGACGAGATAATTTCCCGGAGATTCATCGTCTTTTGTCACCCAGTTGGGAGGCGCAACTTCAGACGGCGATGGGGGAAACATTGGGAAACCGCTATCAAACCGCTCCGGAACGGTTAGCTATAGCGCCGCCTGTGGCAGAGAAGCGGCGTGCGGTCAGATGAAGTTATGCTCCCTTCCACTGTGCGAACGAGACGAAAATGACATCACAGTCAACGGGTGTCCGACCGTAGTAGCCTGCGCTCCCTCTCATATGGTTCGGACTTCAGCCGGGTCGCCGTGGCTACCGGGACAGAGCTCCGGCAACCTTGGCTTTCGGCCAACTCCGCAGGGACGTGGCCAAGAGCCACGAAAGGCTCGTGAGCCGTCTCCTATAGTGTTTGACTGGCGCTGCGGCCCCGCTTCAGCCATCTTGTGCACACTCAGCTGGCTTCACTCTATTGCACCAGCGCTCAGGACCATCGGCCGGAGAGTGACCGCACGCTTTCGCGTCGTTCACCTCACAGGAAATTCATTTTCCCACGTCAAACCACAGAATCACTTCACAGAATCGCTGGTCGCGGGTTGATCGAGGGAGGCGGGCACGAGTAAGGAAATGCAGCTTTTGCATTGATGCCTAATACAGCTTGTTCGCTCAGTTGCGTTTCAATCTGATTTCCAACAAATACGGGAGGAAAATCGCCAAAGCAGCCTTTAAAGGTGCGGTGTGTGAGATTTGGTGACCTCTACGGGTGAAGTTGCATGTTGTATCCATTGGGGTTAGGGTCCAAGTCAGACGTCAGTTGTTATTAAAACTATTTAACTACTATTAAAACTCAGAAGATGTTTAGTGTGTCCACTTTGACAACCGCAAAAACATGGTGGCCCATGTTTCCACATGCAGATTAATCAGGTTAGGTTTCTAATCTACAATGAGGAAAACATAACGGGCAGGATCTTCCTGTGTATTTTTTTTATAGTAACAGTCCTCGTTATTTGACCTCTTCGGTCAAACACTGGTAGAAACCTTCCGCCTCTACAGCGACATACGTTAACTCCACCCTCGCTATCTGTAGTCTGTGGTAAAGAGGGAGTTTGTCCGGTTCTGTAACAGATGGATTTGCTTACAGCGATGCAGGAATGTTAAAGGCAACACCACCATCAAAGCTCAGCCTTTTTTGTTTCTCTCACGCTGATTTATTAAAGAGCACAACATTCCACATTTTAGTACCTGGGACCGATCGCTCTTTATGTACAAACTTGCTCGGAAAACGGCTCAACATTTTTAAGTACGCGTCAAGTTATCGGCCATCCCGATGAACTGCGTGTTTACAAAAAAACCCAGCAGGGCATCGAGAGGCGCGTCTCCAAATCACAGCCAGCATAATCCGATACACGGGGTCCATTATATTGCAACGCGAGAGAGAGAGAGAGAGAGAGAGAGAGAGAGAGAGAGAGAGAGAGAGAGTGCACACAAGTGCACTAGTTGTGCAGCTCGTCCTCTTCTGCAGCTTGTGAAACTCTGAGAGTGGATGTGGGAACGCAGTCAAGTCCGAGAACAAACCCACCCATCAGCTAACAAGCACACCGGGGCTATTAAGTCCAAAAATGCAAGCAGCTGATGCATCGATTTGCAAAACAACAAGGGCCGTTCCGAATCCCCCCCCGTCTGCAACTTTCACCTCCAGCTCAAAATGTTTTCCTGCATGAAAACAAGACCCCTGTAGATGCAGAGCATAGGACGAAACATGTGCATCCACTCAAAGGGTTTTCAGTGCACGCACACACGTCCTCCCACATGAGCTCACCCACACACACAATTACAAAGCTTCAGAGGGGTGTGGCTTTCCCTGTTGCCTGACACCGACCCCCCCCCACCCCCCCACCCTCCACCCCCCCACCCCCAAACAGAATGTGAGTGTGGGTGTGATCGTGCGAGAAGGGTACAGCAGGGGGGGAGAGCCAGGCGCGGATGGGTGGGTGAACAGTTCGGGCAGAGAACCTGTAGGTTTCATGAGCTCGGGGCGGAAATAAAGGGGGAAGGAAAAGTGACTGATGAAGGGGAAAGGAGTGGTGACGAGGAGCAGGAAAATGTGATGCCATGACAGTTCAGAGAGCGCTGAGAGTTTTCATCGGAGATTCTTCGAGGCTGAGGACGAGAGGGGAGGACGCTCACGGGAGAACCGCATCGGGCCCAGTCTCTGCCTTCACTCGGCTGTCAGCAGCAACCACGGGAGGTGAGTTCCGCTAAAGCAGTGTGCTGCTTGCTGTCAGGGTGTTGACTGACATACTATATGTATATGATGATGATGTGGTATCTCAGGGAGGGCTTTTATGAGTGAGGCATTTACAATGATCACTGAGTTACCATGGTGATGATGTGAATTTCTGATTTTGCCAATAAAAAGATGTGTCCATTCACGAGAGCAGACCTATGGCACCTTTGCCTGCTCTTCTTTGTGTGACTTCACTTCATGAATGAGGGGTCATGAATGTTACTTACATGTTACTTCTGTCTCAGTTACAACTGTAGCTTCTACAAAAAAAAACAAAAAAAAACAAACTCAGTCTTCTCTCTTTTGCTCAGTCAGTGTTTTCAGAACAATGTGCTGATCCATCAGCTCCAGCATGAGGGGAAAATAACCAAAGCAATTACTGGTGAACTGGAAATGCTTTTGCCATGACACTGCACGGCAAATCCATCCAGTTCGCCCCAGTCCAGACGAGACAGTGGTTTTAGTTGGACTGGGATGTTTTAATATGAAGCAGAGAGGAAGCATGGTTTGGGTTTGCACAGATGGGAGCATTCATAAAAAGCAGCCTGTAGTCAACAGGCTGCTTGTGAAGCACCGTCCTCGGTGTTTCTGATTCGAGGACCCTTAGGAAGATTCAGAAGGTGGGATTTGATTCTCGTGTTTTAACGTGAATTTTTGACATTCATAAATACATTTAAAAATAAATTCTTGCTTTGCCTCTTCCATCCTGTTCCTCCTGTCTAAATTTGTGTTGTGTTGTATGTTGCGTTGGATAAAAGCATCTGCACTTAAATTGTGTTTAAGGCCATGTGTTTTGTAATCGACCGTGAAGGGAACTAAATGTGTGGTAACTTATTTTTTTCCATTATCGAAATGTCATGAACTCTGTCCTTCACATCAACGTCATTAAAAAAATGGAAGTAGGAATAGTGATGAAACAATTAGGCCTTTCTCCTCAAACCTCGATTTGAAGAAATAAAGATAGGGAATCTCATTGCCATCACTTCTTATAAGGTTTTTTATACATAGGTATTTGTAATCATAGTGAAAGTGTGCATAGGTTACCAGATTATAAATTCCTACCTTAAAGGTGCAATGTGTAAGATTTGGGGACATCTAGCAGTGAAGTTGCATGTTGTATCCATCACCTCACTCTCGCCCTTCTAAACATGCAGGAGAACCCGTGGTCGACTTCAGTAGTCACTCAAACTCAAAAGATGTTTCACATGTACACTGTAAAAACATGGCAGCCCCCGTAGCGAGCACCCCCTCCTCATGTAAACACAAATTCATGGGCTCATTTAAGGATAATGGGGAAAAAACAAAACCATAAAAATGTCAGTATGTAATTGATTTATAATATTCTGAGAGGTGGAAAAAATGACCAGAATATCACACACTGCACCTTCAACGTTGCTTTTAGAATAGCTCAATAAATACAGGACCAACTGTAAGTCTATAGGATGGATTGGATCCCCCCTGATCATTGATGTGAAAAACAAAAGACAAAGGACAGAAAGAACAGAACAAAAGCTACTTCCTTAAGACTCCCCCTGCACCCTAATACGCTCCAGGCACTGAGAAACTTGTCACGGTTGCCAACCTGAAGCTGCAGAACTTTAAATGGATTTGTATGGAGGAGCAGCTCAGTGCTTTGGCTCAGCTTTATCTCTCCAGTCCCATAACAAACAGAGAGCACAGCCTCCAACATGTGCAGTATACTGACGGAGCACAGAGCGAGCGCACGCAGAGATCATTGAAACGGAACACACATGTCCACATCACACTGCCATAACATTGGATTGATTCATGCCAATGTCTCCGTGTCTGGTTGAAACAAGAATGCTGAGGCTGCAACATGGAGGCACTGTTACTAATTAGAGATGCCGTCAGTAGAAATGTCTATTATGGTGGTGATTTAAATGCAGAGGAACCTCTTTGTGGCTGTTCCCCTCAGGGAGGAGGAGAAAAAGACAGACCACAGAAACAAACACAGACTGCACAAATATCAGGGGGTGGTACAAAGGACACCAAGGCTTCCCTGTTTTGAATGGAGCAGTTCGGTTTCCTTCATGAGCAAAAATGGAAACACATTTCCAGAGCGGCATGAAAACATCTATGTTCAGAGGAACATTTCTGTCTGTGTGACTTCATTAATCCTCCTGTGTTTTTTGAATTATATTTACCCACTTTGACCCACAGATAAAGTGATGACATTTGGGTCACCAAAAGTCAATGGTTAAGGTCATTTAAACATGTTTTTGTCCTCTTTAAAGGTGCAGTGTGTATGATTTGGCGACGTCTAGAGGTGAAGTTGCATGTTGTATCCATCACCTCACCCTCACCCTTCCGAGCATGAAGAACCTATGGTAGACTTCAGTTGTCGTTAAAACTCAAAGGATGTTGGGCTACTGTAAAAACATGGTGCTCCTCATGTAACGATACATTCATGGGCTCATTCAAGGGTAACATTTAAGGGTAATTAGGTGATTATGAATTCATGAAAATGTCAGAATGTAATTGTTTTGGAATCTGTTTCAGAAGTGTCAAAAATGACCGAAATCTCACACACTGCACCTTTAAGATTTCAATGGTCCATAGTGACAAACTATCGGTAAGGATAAACGAGAGGGTGGATGCAGTCATCCTTCTTCTTTACTGTCTTGTTTTCCTGTCACTGCGGCAACATGGTCCTCCAGTCACATGGTTGGCTAAGTAATGAATCATACGTTTGACAAGGACTCTCCAGAACAATGTAAGTCAGTCAAAACAAGACTAAAACCACAAAAACTAAATTACATTGCATTTGACATCTCTGGTGATTTTTGCCCTGACCAGATATAAGACCCTTACGAAGTTTGGACGATGACTTTGTTTCATTTTTTTCTTTTTTTCTAGGACCGAAATGGATGTGCAACTGAACCTTCGTGTGCTCCTTCTCCTCTGCTTGCTAAGCCCCATGGTCTGGGCTTGTCCTGATGGGTGCAAATGTCAAGCAAACAAGATCCTCTGCAGTGGCCTCTCAAACTTCCCCACACCTATACCACCATTGACCACCCACATATATGTCTACAACTCCAGTGTCCACTCTCTGACACCAGCGAACATAAATGGTTTCTCACACACTCTCAGCATCTTTGTGATTAAAGACACTACTTTGAGGGAGGTGCATGGAGGCACACTTGATTCTGCTCCGAATCTAAGTTTTTTAGGGTTTACTGGCACGGAACTACAAGATTTACCACCGACCTTGTTCCAAAATCTCCCCAGGCTTGGGTCCCTAATTCTACAGAACAACAAACTCTCTGTACTCCACCCTCAATGGTTTTCCTCACTAACAAATTTGAAAAATCTTGACCTGAGCAAGAATTTGTTCTCTGATGTGGCCGAGGAAACTTTTCACACTCTTACGGAGCTGAATAACCTCTTACTCTCTGGGAACAGCATCAGTCGACTGAAGGGAAAGACGTTCAAGAGTCTCTCGAACCTTGAAATCCTGCGGCTCAGTAAAAACTCCCTGCAGGAACTTCCTGCCGGCCTTCTGAATGACCTTGGAAATCTACAGGAATTATCCCTTAATGACAATCTCATCACTCACCTCCACCATGACCTGTTCTCTAAGACCCCAAGGCTGGAGAAGCTGTTCCTCTCCCACAACAGGCTTACTACTCTTCCCCAGGGGCTCCTCTTAAACCTTCCCCTCCTGTCCCAGATCTCTCTCTATGAAAACCATCTGGAGAGTCTTGGCCCTGGGGTGTTTGGTCCCATGCCCTTAAAGGAACTCTGGATGTATGACAACAAGCTCAGCCGTTTAGAGGACGACACATTCCAAAATTTGACTCAGGTGACTTTGTTGGTTCTCAGTCGTAACCAGATCAGCAGTATTTCCGTCGGGGCCTTCAGAGGACTGGAGAATGTGGGGGAGGTATCGCTTCATACCAATCTGCTCACAACCATGCAAGCTGGCACTTTCCAAGGTCTGCCCCGTCTGGTCAACATTTCCTTGGAGCACAACCTCCTCAGCTCCCTCCCCGCAGGTTTTCTGCAGGGCGTGAGTGACCTCGGACAGATCGACCTGCGAAACAATTCGTTCAACAACCTGCCAAAAGAAAGCCTGGCTGCCCTCAGTGTGACGAGAGAGATTCTCTTGCACCAGAATCCCTGGAGGTGTGACAAGGACATTCTGCCTCTTAGGGATTGGCTGACACAACACCCAACCAAGGTCAACCAGACCCTGGTGGTGTGTGATACGCCTTTCAGTCTGAGCGGCGAGGTGATCGCTCTGCTGACGGAGGAGAACCTGATGGCTCTCGGTTCCACCGAGGAGCCTGTGTTGACTTCAACGGGGAAGAGGAGATCAAATACGCCTCCACCGAGACCAAGCGCCACCCCACCTGCTGTGAAGACCACGCCTTCCTTGGAGCACGAAGAGATCACCAGCAGCGGGCAGGGGGAACAGGAAACGGTTTCCAATGACACTTCCCTTGTACTCATCATCATTGCGGTAGTGTCCACCATCATCATCAGCACCGTCATCATCAGCTGTGTGTGCTGGAGGAAGAACAAGCGAGGCAGGAGAGATATTTCCCGCAGAAATAAGAACTCTGTTCTGTAACCTAAACCACCTGATATCAATACCAAGAGAACTTTCAAAGCAAAGACTCACTGACTACTGTGGTTTCCCGGGAAAATCTGGAGCATAGAGTCGATTTAGTCTGCGTCATAGAAATAACCACATCAGCGCTTTCTGCTTCGGCTTGAACAAACAAGAAGCCCTTCTTAATTCTATAGCAATCAATTGTTTATCAGTGCTGTAAAAAGTAATCTGTCATCTTACACTCAATCTGTAAAATCACTCACGTTGCTCTTTCTATGGGAAACTGGGAAATGATGAATGTAAAATGAAATGCACCGAAACAGTGTGTTTCCACTGGAGCTAAACAGAGGGAACCCATGACTCTATGACGATTCAATGCTGTTTTCTTCCATTTTTATTTTGGCAGTTTAACTTTTTGAGCTGTAACAATTCATTTCAGTGTATGTCATTGTTAATGCTGGCTCTCCATGCAAAATCAGATGTAATTTTTAATCTATGCGAGATGATTCCAAACAACGTGCACATTTACATAGAATAAATGCACTGCCTTTAGTGGGAGCAAGCTCAATTTGCAGTGATTATTAACTAAAGTAAGTATTTATGGTATAAGAAGCCATCTCACACACTCCGTGTCCTAGAAAATAACAGAAAACATTATTCAAATGTTATATCGTTATTCCAGGTGGAGAGTGAAACCTAAAAATCCCCCGCAGAGAGCTTTACTGTACAGTTTACATTCACCCAGTCACACAAACATTCATACTGTGCTCCTATTTGCAGCTCTTTGTGTCTATACGTACATGGGACAATATGGAGTTCAGTGTCTTGCCCAAGGACACCTCAGTATTGGGAATGGGGGGAGGGGAAGCGAACCACCGACCCTCTGGTCAGAAGACAGCTCCTCTAAGCCCTCATCCAAAGCATGTAAAAAGAAGTTTACCAAAAAACTAAATGTTCAGTCACATAAGATGAGCGGTGTTATGCTTATACACTGTAAACAAACCAGATTCGATATATTCTGTATACTAACTAGATGAAGGAAACAAGAACTCTTGCATAAATACGCCTTTCCTGATCCTGTTATGCTGTGATATTGTCCACATTTACAACTGTTAATAAGAACAACCACTCATCAAACTTTAGCCTGAACTCTCCCTAGATCAGTTCTCTATAGAACACTGCCATCTACTGGATGGAAGTCCAAAAATATCTGAAACTCCTTTGGCTTTCACCCAAAAATGATCTCAATTAATAAATGAATCACACATTTCACTGAGGGCCACATCAGCATGGTGGTTGCTCTCAAGGGGCCGGTGTGGGACTAAATGTGATTACTACCTATGCATATGGCAAAATAACTGTCCTCATATTTGATTATTGTGTATTAATCTATTATTTATTCAAGTTACAAATATTGTTTATGCATTTCCAGACACACGTTACATCTGTAAACACACTGAAAATATTGCTACACAAAATGTAGCATGTGTAATTCAGAGTTGATGGGCAATCTATGCTTTAGACTTTTATTTTTAGACAATCATATGCGTTTAACCTCTCATGGGCCACATAAAAGGCCACATGTGGCCCGTGGGCCACATGTTTGACACATGTGACCTAACATATGAAATGAAATATATTTGTAGGAAATCCAGACATCTCAATTCAATCTATAAATATAATTAGAATCCTATCAAATTTACTTTCAAATCATTGGTACAACATATTATTTTGAAACTACTCAAGGTTTCAACTTGTAGATGAGGAATGTCAGCGAATAAAATAGGAAATAGCTCAATATGTAATATGTGATCTACAAGCTGCTTAGCTGAACCATGTTGGACACATTATAGACCTTCTCTAGTCTCTATTCTTATCTTTAGCAGCAGATGTATTTTAGACCCCGCCCGAAGTGGGGTGCACCACACTCCAGGTCTGCTGTGTTACACCATCGCAGAAGATAACCCGTGAGACTGTTTGTTTGTGTCTCTACCTTCTGCTTCATCCTGGGACAGGAAAGAACTTGGTAAGTAAATGCATCTTTGGTATTTGGCTCAAATACAACCTGAGGGAAGACTTTAGAAGTTATTGATGAGCACATTTGTTCTCTCCTCACAGAGACTGAGAATGGCAAGAGGAGTAATCATCATTCTATTTCTGTCTTTGCTCTTTGAGGCTTCGTCTCCTCAATGTGACAAAGAGACAGATTGTCCCAAAGAAAACCAGGAAGTTTTTAGTGCTTCTACCACAAACATTCCTGAAGTCCTGAGAGCAGGTGTGACAGAGGTTTTCTTTCTGAGTAGTCAGGTGGAAACGATCCCTAAAGCAGCCTTCTCTAACAACACACAGCTTGAAAAGGTGGAGTTCATCAGCACTCCGACGTCATCTATCGAACCCGGAGCTTTTGAAGGTTTGTTGTTGCTCAAGTACGTGGAGATCTCTACCACCCCCTTAATGACAGTCCCAGTTGGAGTTTTCAAGAACCTCAGCAACCTGGAGAGTATCATACTGAAGTTTAACAAGATCCGTCATTTGGATAGAGGCTTGTTTGACGGCCTTAAAAATGTAAGGGAGATTCTATTACACGGGAATGAGATCGAATCAATCGAAGACGGAACATTTGAAGGTCTCGAGAACCTTGCGATTCTTCATTTGGCTAAAAACAACATATCGGCTGTGACTACAAACTTGTTCTCGAGCCTCAACAAACTACAGGTTCTACGGCTTTATGAAAATCAGCTGACCTCCATTCCTGAGGACATTTTTCTAAATTTACCACAATTGAAGGAAATTTCCCTGCAGGGCAACAAAATAGCAGTATTACCACCACAGCTCTTTCCCCATAAGGATAAACTACTTAAGCTCAGTTTGGACAGTAACCTCATCACTAGTTTACCTCCCGAATATTTTGTTGGCTTTCCTCTGCTTAAAACTCTGACTCTGCGGAAAAATAAACTGACGAATCTGCCACCACTTCTTTTTGGAGAAATGCCCAAACTGACAGAGTTGAGCCTCAGTCAAAATGATCTCATCACACTGCCCCATGGAATATTCAGCCCCCTGAAGAAAGTCAAGAAGCTGGACTTGTCTTATAACCATTTTGTCACTGTGGTTCCTGAGTTTTTCGAAGGCCCCGAAAAGCTCACAGAGCTGAACCTGCAGAGCAACAAGATAAACTCGTTGGACGCAGATGTGTTTCAAAACCTTCAGTCACTGATCACGCTAAAGCTCGCTAATAACAACCTGCAGACACTCCCTGAGGATACTTTTGACCCTTTAATCAAACTGAAAAAGCTTTACCTTAATGGTAATCCATGGCGCTGTGACTGCAATCTGCTTTCTTTTCACCTCTGGATAAAAGCAAATCCTGAGAAGCTTGCATCATCTGTCGTCTGTGAGTATCCAGAACATTTCAAGGGACGGGACATCACGTCTTTGACAGAAGATCAACTGATCTGCCCAACACTTCCACCAGCTACTACCCTACCCATCACCACGGCAATGGCAACAACCACAACACTACCAACCACCACTACCCCAACTACCACCACCACCACACCAACAACCACCACTACCCCAACTACCACCACCACCACACCAACAACCACCACGACTCCAACTACCACCACCACCACACCAACAACCACCACTACTCCAACTACCACCACCACCACACCAACAACCACCACCACCACACCAACAACAACCACCACACCAACAACCACCACTACTCCAACTACCACCACCACCACCACCACACCAACAACGACCACTTCTCCAACTACCACTACCACCACACCAACAACCACCACGACTCCAACTACCACCACCACCACACCAACAACCACCACTACTCCAACTACCACCACCACCACACCAACAACCACCACTACCCCAACTACCACCACCACCACACCAACAACCACCACTACTCCAACTACCACCACCACCACACCAACAACCACCACCACCACACCAACAACCACCACACCAACAACCACCACTACTCCAACTACCACCACCACCACCACACCAACAACCACCACGACTCCAACTACCACCACCACCACACCAACAACCACCACTACTCCAACTACCACCACCACCACACCAACAACCACCACTCCAACTACCACCACCACTACTCCAACTACCACCACCACCACACCAACAACCACCACCACCACACCAACAACAACCACCACCACACCAACAACCACCACAACAATACCAACTACCACAACACCAACTACCACTAGTACGCCAACAACCACAACTACAACACCAACAACTACAACACCAACAACCACAACACCAACCACCACAACCACTACCCCAACCACCACCACAACGCCAACTACCACAACCACAACAACCACTAGATCAACAACTCCCACATACACCACACTTACAACCACAACCACTTCAACAACAAATGCACCCACCACCACCACTACCACCACCCAAACATCAACAACAGTGCCTCCTCCACATACTACTCCATTCATCTTCCCCTGTCCAGTGGAACCAGTCTCTCAGATCGCCTCCTACTCCTCCTCCTCCTCCTCCTCCTCCTCTCGTGAGCGCAGAAGCAAAGCTCAGCAGTGCAAGTCTCAGCTGATGATCTACGCCGCCCTGCTGGTGGTGGAGATCATCTTCACCCTGGTGCTGGCGAAGTTCACCCTGTCTCTTTACTGCCTGCTGCAGGTCAGAAACAAGATGAACCACAGGGTCAAACTCACCCGCTTCTCCTACAGGAAAGAGATCATCCTGAGGCCTCTACAAGAAGCAGAGACTCGAGGACTCTAAACGCCAACAGTGCTTCACAGACTTCATGGCGTTAATTCCTGTGGGGTTCAATGAACAATTAGGAGCTATGAAAACTACAAAAGTACCAAGAGTAATATGTTTTCTGAGTCTGGTGGCCAAAACCCATCCACCAATGATGGAATATCAAATCCTTCAAATCAAATCAAAGCTTGGATCAAACTCAAATCATTGGTGCTTGTTTACAGAACAATAACGAACAACTCTCCGGCCTCCCTGGGCTCCTTCATCCAGGTGTGCACGCTCACTACGATCTGCTAATGAGAGACGTTTGGTGATGCCATCCTCTTCCTCTCTGCAGTTCCCCAGTGGTGGAAAACACAACCAAACTCTATCCGCTCCACAGAATCCCTTTTCTACTTTCAAGACCCAGCGTTTTCATGAACACCTCTGCACTTACTAAGCTTGACTCCTGTCCTAAGCCCCAAGAGGTTTCTGTTCCAGCTCTTGTGGATATATAAGACTATAGACGGATATGGATGACTGTAAAGTTGTTGATGACAATAGCATGTTAATGATGGGATTGCTGAATGGGACGTTTTTATATGGATGTTTTTAAGTGATGCACTTTCATATCGCTCCAAAAAACAAAACTCTCTCTAACCTTGACGTAGCATGTCAGCACCTGTGTCCAATGGGAGTCTGCATCACCCATCCTGTTCTGTTTCTCTTGTCCAGATCTTTGCTTGTATTGTTCATATGCTACTCGCTGCAGGACCGCGAATATGGAGGATAATTCTCCATGGTTTGTCAACACGAGTCATCGCTTTCACTCTCATTCAGTTGTATCATCTGTTGTGGGTATGAGGAAATGATTAAGGACAGATTCTATTCAGAAGTTAGTAAAACATTTAGACAGATGCCAGAAAGGTTGTGTAAAGCAAGTTTGCATGTGCATTGTTGATGCTTTTGTGTTGCAAATCATTAAATAACCACAAAAACATGATCAACCATGTTGTTGACATAATGAAAGATTTCAACCTTTACCAATTATCAGCTTCTTGCTGGAAAACATGTTTGTCAGGTCCGATTACAGTTATATGTTCAAGTACAACAGGGGGCGTCACAGATCTCCATCATTTCCTTCTCTGCCTCATTCATTTGAATTTATAGTATAACACGCACATTGAACACACATTGAACACACACACACACACACACACACAGATCATCATCAATATCATGTTGCAGTGGTGTAGACACTTAAGTTTTATCTTTGATTTATAAAACTTTGGTTATATGTTATGTTTGTATTTTCAAAAAAAAGTAGTGTATGTGTGTGGTTTGTCTGACTGGTGGCTAAAGGTTAAATACTTTAATTAGGCCTCTTGTAAGATAATGAAACAGGAACATCACAGGTGACTGGATTCATTAACCTAGTGTGTGTGTGTGACAGAGATTAAAAAAGCAAAAATGAACCCAGAACCTCTTAAAAATGCAATAATTCTTATAATTCTGACTCTTTTTTCCAACAACAGGCAGAAATGTGGAACTATGCGTAATAATGAGGTAAAGCTGCTATTGTATTGGTGTCAGATCCTGCTGGTCTGCCCCATGTTTTGTATAATGATTTGTATTTCATGTTAATATTTTTCAACTCCCCTATCAACCTCCATCAAGTCTGATCACCTCCACCTGTGACTTGAGCCGTGGACACACACACTCACTGCCAGATTGTCATGTGTTGTACAACGTATCCATTGTTACTCCTCGTGTTTCTCCTGCCTGGTTTGTTCTTCAGTCGTTTTGTCTTTGTCTCACATTTTTGCGAATGTTGCCTGTCTCTCTATTCTACTTGTGTATTGATCCTGTTTGTTCCTTTACGCTGAGTTTTGCCAACATGGCGCCTCTTGGCAGTGTGAAGCGTCTCCAGTTAAGGGTTTCATTCGTGCCCGATCCATTTGGAGCAACTGTTACGTTGTTATTTACAAGTTTGCAAGAAATGTTTGGGGCCGAACTGCTTCCTCAATCCCCGGCAGTTTTTTTTGTTGTTGTTCTTTTGACTGCAGCCAGTCATTCAACGCTTAGTTAGCACCTCTGTGAGGTATCACATCAAAGAGATTCCTGCTCAGGCAATAAAGTAATGAATTCTCAACAATGGTCAACAGGCATTGTCCACTCTGCTGACTTCTTTCCGGCTGGGGTTAACTGCTGTGATTTCTGATTGGAGGATGTAACCATTCAGGACTCCGGAGAGGGGGGGCGGGGGGGGGGGGGGGGGGGGTGTAGCACTGGTCATCTCCAATGTTCAACAAATCATTCCATTCCAAGGGTTACGCATTTACAAAGACTGTTACGACAGAGAATAAAACAGTAGCGATGCATTATCATTTCCACCACACTCCTCGGCAAAATCTTTGTTTCCTGACTCTGTGGTTTTTTTTTTTTCTTTTTAATTCATTACCTCTTTGTGAGCCAACATTGAACGCCATGCTGGCACATGGCAAAACAGGCAGACGCAAAGATATGATTCTCTTCCACCAGAGGGCGCCTCTGCATCTGATATCGCAGCAAAGACTGACAAGAAGGAAACAAGATTGATCCTGTGCAACGTTCCCCTGTGGTGTTTCAGCCCCCCTCAGCAAGCCTGTCTCTCTGACTGACAGAGGACCTCCATGAGCGAAAGGACATCAATGAGACAATTTGGTTTCGGTATAATAAAATGCACATTTTTCCTCAGAGGAACCAAGCTGAGATGACTGGACGCAAAGGAGGGTCATTTCTTGGACTGGAGCCATGGATCTTCAGAAGGGCCGGCCCAGTCCAATGGTGAAAACCGTTTCCAGGTCGGACCCACGGCTCTGGAGTTAGAGGACCTAAAGCGTCCCATGCCATACAATCTCAATGGAGCAGCTCAGACAGCAGAGCGGGGACACAGCGTGTTGCAGCAGGTGCAGCTGATGAGGAGCGGCCTGCCGTACTGTTGTTCTCTCATAAACTTAAAGGTACAGTGTCGGTCATTTGGTCACTTCTGAAAGCCAAAGATATCATACATCAAAACGTGCTGAATTTCGGCGCCGGTGTGCGCCATGTGGTGTTTGGAAGGATAGCCGTTACCGTGGCGACAAAAATCTCAAGAAACTAAATGTTGTTGTAATATATCAAATCATAAAATGTGGAATTGTAGTGCAAGGTGAGCGAATTGGTCATTGACTCATTACCATGGCAACATAAATCGCACACAAAAAAACGCCATCATTCTGTAATATATCATGTAATATATCAAAACGAGCGTAATTTTCGTGGCGGGAGCGAGGGATGACGTGCAGTCCACGTTGAAATTTCTGGTAAGAAATTGTCAAGTTGTTGCATAAAGTTTAACCTTGACAGAAATGAAGAGGTGACAAATCTGCCAGCCGTGTTGGAGTCAGCATGCCCACTGGTTTACAACATTTACAGTATTTGGAAGTGGTCAAGATGATTTATACAGTAAATACAATTTGAACATGCACATATTTCTATGACACAAATACATTCCTTACACTTGACCTCCATTTCATGTTTTATCTTTTAAACTAACTCCCTTATTTAAACTAAGGGAGGGTTAAAAAATCCATCTCACTTCCTGACAGCCTCCATGAAGAAGCGCCCACTATAATGCAGATATGAACAACTCATTGTAAGGTAATAGAAACATAATTAAATCAGATTACATAATGTATACATATATGCATATTGTGCTATTTTTTCTGTTCATAGAGCTTCGTAAGCTACAGTGTGGATGATTAGTG